>JANHJO010000893.1:102767-114117 GCA_032468235.1 Pseudoxyrhopus heterurus
TACTCGGGTCAATAATTTTACCCAGATTTCCTGGGTAAAATTAGGACCTCGGCTTATACTCGGGTCGGTTTATACTCGAGTATATACGGTAATTAAGAAGAGGAAACAATTCTCCTCAAATCACGTGGTTAGAAAGTTTCTTGTGAATAAAGTATTTTACCACACTATTATACTTCACTTTACTTCTTGTATGTATTTTGTAGTGTCCGTATGACTTACAATGGCGTAAAGAAGAATTCTAAGGCCTGTTGAGAGATAGGATAACACTCACCTTGTGTTTTTGCATACGTTTGTAGTTTGAGCAATTTCCTTTTTCCATATTGCTGTTCCCCATTGGACACCATGCGGAGGAGTCATTTGACTCTCCAGATGGGGTTTTCCATGTCTATAGGGAGACTGCAGGAAAAAGGAGAGGATGATTCAACCCCCTTGGCAAGCTTCTGCTTGTCAAGCCTGTAGGTTTTCTGTCGTTAACTTTTATGTACTGTACTCATTTGTAAGGAGGACTATAACAGAGTTCTGATTTCAGCAAAAACATAAAAACCCACCCTTTGAGCATTGAGGAAGAATTAGTTTCCCAGATATCCTTCAAGAGTGTGATTTGGCTCTCTTTTTGGATAGGTTTCTGCTGCTTGTTGGACTCTCCAACTATACTCTCATTTGTTGGAGAAAGATGTGAAAGCTTGGGCTGAATTGTGTGACATCTGGACCTATTTCAAGCCATTGTTTGAAATCATTATTTTCTTTCTTGCATGCAAATACAAGAGAGGAAAGCAAACAATACCCATCTAAAATATGTTAGCCTTTCAAAAGATTTTCATATTATGAAGTTACAGAAATATCTGGCCTTTTGGAAAAGCTTATTTCACACTAGATATGGTAGAAAGATGCTGATTTCTTCAGCTGGCTTGGAGGTAGTTGGGAACATTTTTCTTTCATCGCTTGCTTTGTTCTGCTGTATCCTCAGGGCCTCTTGTCAGTATATTCAGAATAGCTATTACTCATTCTTCTGACAAAAAAAGATAGAAAAAGACTCACCTTCAAAGAATATTCTTGCTTTCTGGAGTGAATCTTCATTAGATAGCATCAATGATTTTAAAATGATGAAGAATGGAGAGGTGCTAGACCAAATTAATATGTTTTGACAACTGAGGCAGTCTAATTATTAGCAGACTCTTGGCAGCTCATAGTATACAATAAAACAATCAATAATTATAACAGTAATCTCCCAGTGAGGTACTATCTATTTACTGTAAAGTAGATGAGAGTTATGCCAGAGGTTCGACTATACTGGACAAGTCTCATCAGAGGAGTCAGGTGAAGAGTGTCTCATAAACGATACGGTGAGATGTAATTTATAGAAACCCATACTGGATGGGCTCTTCGCCATCAACTGTACTAGGCATCGGAATTCCTGGGCATCTGGTGACAAATGGTCTACAGGACTCAGGACTGTTTTTTTATTGCCTTTGATTTTATTGCAGTCATGGCAGACTTCATCATCAGGAGAAAAGCAGATTCTTTATATTGGCATCTGTTGAAAATCAAGAAGAGAGGTTTTAAAAATGGGTATGAATATTCTGATCAGTATAGATAGTTTAGCTTCATTACATTGCTAGAAAATATTATATTATTAAAACACTGAAAGAGGCAAACATAAACTTATGAGAAAGTATGTTGTGGAAGGAAAAGGAAAGAAAAAAAAGCAGTGCCAGTCCAATATAAAACACTGCGATCCAATTAGTTGTCTGATGTATTTTTTTGGATGATCCCTACATCTAGCTTTCTGATTCATAACATGACAGTGATGAGAAAATGTTTCTCAAAATACGCCAAAACCAAGTTGAGATTGTTATGGTAAATAGAGTCTCAAACAGAAATTCAATATATTTTGATCTTTTTGTCATCCCTCTAGAGTTATTGGTTTCCTTGAAGCTATTGTGTGCATCAAATTTGGTCAAGATCTCTTCTCCAAAACACAAATATTGTATGTTGTATTTTGGTTTCTTTGTGTGGTAAGTGCATCTTTTTTCATTTGGGTTGCACACATTTATATATAGTAATATATAGCATTAGAGTTATATATCACTTATCAGTGCTTTACAGCTCTCTCTATATTTTAACCCAGTTTCTTAATTTGGTAGCTTGCAGAGGTACTGGGATAATACCTCCCAGAAATCACATGCCTATTTAATACAAGTTGTTTTTAACTCCTTGGTTGTTATAACTAGGAAAAATACTCTGTTCATTCCCTTGCTAATTCAAATATAGGTAAATGTTATATCAAATTTTACTAGGATAGCAATAACCTATGTGTAGCTTTCCTTCTTGAATATCTGCATAGTGATGTAGTTGTATAGAAAGCTTCTGTCATATTGTTGCCCTTGTGATCTCTGTCGCCATCTTCATTTTAGCCGTTGAGCACATTCAAAGCAGAGAATTGCCAGCATTGTGAAACCAGATAGTCCTCTGTTAGTGACTGCCTCGTGCTGAAAAAGTAAATTTACAACCAGTCTTCAGAGCTGTAGTCTGTGATAGTCTCTTGAATCTGTTCTAATCATTGATTTTGACTAACTTACTTAGAAAGCTAGCTGTCCAAATATATTTGCATGGCCCAGAGAACAAAAATCATAAATGCTCATAAATCATCTGACAATATTGAAGTTAGTATAAAGGGTTGCAATACAGTGTCCTGTATTTGTTTCGGTGTTATAAGTGACCTTAGATTCAAACATAGGTCTACACATACATAAGAAGCCTTATTGCCTAGTAAAAGCAAGGTCAGACAAGGAAAAGTGCACATTACTTAAAAAAAAACTGTTGCAATATTAGCAGCTTTTCTGACTGCTGTAGAAAAAGACCTCCATTTTTAATACTGTCATTGTCTCTTTTAGCAAGCTATGTCATACCATGAGAGGTTGGGCATACATCCCTTTTTAAAATAAGTATTAAAAGAGCAACTCAAGGCCATCTTCTTCTTCTTCTGTTATAGGCGGTTACTACTTTTCTGTGTTTGTATGGGATGGTGTGGTATGCAGACCATTATGGACGAGAAAAGGTAATGTATATGGAAATGCTAAGCTTGGCACAAGAGATTTCTTGCATTGTAGACTGTTGCCCTCTGGGTAAGCATGTTAAAATACGTTTGCCATAACTTGTTGACATTTAGGTGAACTTCCATATAGAGACATAATTTGTCACTATATTTAATTTATTTTTATTACCATTTTGGGAAAGGGAGACTAGATTATACATTCTTTAAATAAAAATGTTCAGCGACAATATGCAACAGAGGAACAATAGTCAGAGGGCTATTGTTCTCATTCTCTGCTTTTAATTTCCTGAAGGCTTTTGGTTCCAAGCACTACAAAAGTGGAGGAAAATGGTTATTTGGTTGATGTGCAAACATGCAAATTCAGCATTTCTGAGCTCTCTTCTGTGATTGAGGCAGAATTCTTAGGTCTAAATCGGTCCTTGGTTGTCTTTTTCTGCATTCCACGTACTTTTTCTTGCAGAGTAAGAGTTGGAGAGGAAATGATCAGTAATTTGTGTTTGAACAGAAGGGCAAAAAGTGATGTCAAACAGGATTGCAGTCAAGAGATTCAGGCAGTTCAAATGAGTATAAAGATTTATTGCAAGAAGCTCTCTACATGAATCTGAGCTACTAATGATCAAGGAAAATGAGCAGCAATTAACATTCAAGTTGGGCTGGACTTAAATCTCTTGTGGGCTTTCAGGGACTCATGACTTGTAACGTGCTTGACCCCTCCCTCGGGCTCAACCTGGTCATCTGCGTACAGTTACAGATGAGAGCAAGGGTTCCTTTCTCACTTGTTGATTAAATTTATATAATTGAAGAAGAAATAAAAAGTGAATTTCAAATATTAACTTAGTTATCTCAATTATTAAACTGATAGTGTTTCTTTGCTACAAGTATTATCAAACATATCTTATTATATTTATCTCAACAGACATTGTCGGAAAGTGAAGATAGTTTGTACATCCCGGATGCTTCCTGGCATAACCCTAACATCACTAGAGGTACTGTCGCTTGCTCTGGTATATTTATTTGTCATATCAATAGCACCAAAATTTCATTTAGTTCAAGCTTTCATGAATCACTTGTGAATTCACACAATCTGCTTTCATACCTTTTGCCGCCTGATGATCTCTATTATTCTTAGGGTCTATTGTAATTATCTCAAGAATTAAAGGGGTTTAACAAGAGCTGTATCTAATTATGCATTATTTTATCTATTGAGAAATTCTAGAGGACTGGCCTGATCAGTCTGTTCCAGAAGGAATTGTAAAGGCTAATGTATTATTATGTAAACGTTCCTGGTCAGTCAATCCTATTATCTGCATGGACACCTTATTCCATGGCCTTTGGAGTTATTGAGGTAGCTTGTGACTTTCAAACTTTTTATGTAATAATAAACTAAGGTGCTACAAATATACTTAATAATTTAAATAGTTGCTGTAGCCCCATGTTCAACAGGTGGAAGGATCTGTGTTCAGCAGTTGGTTTTTTGCATCAAAACAATGTGAAAAACTGAGAAAAAAGAATCTTCTTTGAATGATTAAAGTAGTTTCTCAACATTGTAGCATTCAAGAATTTTCCATACCTACATTAACAGGAGCAGGGAAGGGAGCACCAGAATTCGCCTTTTGTTTCAGTCTTTCTGGATAGTTGAAGGATGCCAGTGGCCTCTTTCTGAAGATGCTCTCCTGTATATGTGATGGAACTGATGTATTCTTAACATGATGTTTAAAATACATCTATAAAAAAACTTGTCTAGAATTGTGAGCTAAGTCCAAAAGGAGCAAAATATATCTAGGTTACATATTATTTCATACACATTACAAAAATGTGATGATAATTAAAATGTATGTAGCATACCATGAAATTTAAAAAATTGGTAATATATAAAATTGCATCAAGCACATCTGTCCAACAGGAGCTTGGCCTTTCAAAGTTCAGCAGATCTTTCATGGTGTTGCTTAAAAGATAGCCACATGAGTATTCCACACTAATCAGCTTACTTAATGATTTGTAAAATTAGTTAGAAGGCAGCTTAACCACTAGATGGCATGTTGGTTTCAACTAAACTTTCAATATGCGTTCATAATCCAGAATTTCCCTTGATTGAAAAACTAAACCAAACAATATATTAAGTGATTATTTCTTACGTGCTTTTGTGTATGTACCCAATTGCTTGTTAGGAATGGAAGACAGTCCACCCAAACATTCAAGCAACAGTGACAGCCATTCATCCAGGAGGAGAAATCGTCATTCAAAAACAAAAGTAACCAATGGGGTTGGCAAGAGATAAAGAAAGAGAGAAAGAAAGAAAAAGAGAGAGAGAGAGACTGTCAGTTTCTAGATTTCTTCCAGAATCGTGCCGGAGAGCAAAGAAGGAAGACTGGGCCTGGATTTGAATTCCCTACTTGAAGGTCAACAAGATATGAGGAGGAGATTGAAGGGAACAAACTCTTCAGTCATTGGAGGCCTTGGACTTTGTTAAGAGGGAATTAATCTGTGTATTGCAAATCATTAGCTGCTCTCCCTTGCCATTAATTGGCTTGACTCTCTGCATTTGACACTCAAGACAGTTGAAAAGGTTTCAAAGGCAAAGCAGTTGCTTGCTCTGGAGAGGCCCCGTGGTAGGGTGAAGGCCTTATGGAGACCTTTGTTTAGTTGAGAAGTATGATCCAAAGTTAACTGTCAGCCAGTTGGTTTATATGCCCGTGGCTGTGTGTGTTTTTACCTTTGTTTTGCATTTTTGCATTCTTCAGCCTAACTTTTTGATTGCTATACTGCCTTTGCTTTTTTTGATTACTAAGCCCTTCTGTGCTATATTCAGTTTTAGAAAGCAGCACTTCCATTTTTGAGTCTGAGACTGCTGAGTGTTACAAAGCGTATTCCAAATTTTTGTAGTGTTTTTAAAATAATATTTAATTCTGTTGAATGCCTTGAATTCACAATCCTATTAGGTAGGGATTGTGTCCATACAGTACTTACTAACACAGGAACAGATATTTACGTAAGTGTATAGCCCTTTGTTTCCTGGCGGCTACAGTATTTTACATAAGACTGTTCCTTCTTTGAAGTATATCATGTAGGCCTTCTGACCAATAATAGTAAAACTTGACCTTAGATTTAAAGCCAAATACATGCTGACGCTTTTACAACAATCTCCTTGGCCTGATAAAGTGCTTGTTCCAGGAAAGCACCATTCAGCATTGCTATTTAAACAAAAAAAGGAAAAGAAAACAAGGAGCACTGTATACAAACTCACACAGAGTCTTCCTGGATTTCCCCCCCCCCCTTTTTTTTGTTTCTAAGGAAATAATCATAGAATAAACCTTTAATGCCAATTCTTACACATTCCCTGAAAAGGAAATGCAGTATTAAAGTACTAAGGTGTCAGAAAGTGAAATAATTCTGCATTTTCTTTGCCTTGGCTTCCTTTGTGTGCCTCATGTGGGCTATGGGGCAGATTATGCCAAGAATCTTGTCCAAGGTGATCAGTGAAACAAGAACCCACACCTTTGCCAATGTCTGGGAGGTATTGCTAGCTTTGAGAGTGCCACAGGCTATGCACCCAAGGTCTGATCTGTTGTAAAGGCTTTAGCATACAAATCAAAGGACTGTACATAGAAAAAGGCCACCACAATCAGCACCATCTTATGTGCTATAGAAGATCTGCTTTTTTGAACAGTGACGCTGCAGCTGCTAAGCTGTGGAAAGTTCCCTTTTTCCCCCCACTCATAAATGTGTGACCCTTGCATTAAAAACTGCTATAACCTATTTGCTGCAATTCTGCTAAATCTGTGCATGTTGGGGCAGGGCAGGGAGATCCAAGTGAAGCTGGTTTCTCGTTCATATTTTGAAATTTGTAAACTGATCATTCCATACACATATTTACATAATTCTCAAATATCTGTTCCCTCACTAAGTTCCATTTCTTTATTGTTTGTCAAGTTGCAGAAAGAGAGACCAGTAGTTTTCCTCCCTTTATATTCAAGACCAAAGCTGGTCAATTTTACTGTCCTTAGGAACATTTAAAAAAAATATTTTGAGGTTAATAATTCTCACTTTTTCAAAGAGCCGTTCTTGGTTTGCAGATGCTGGAACAAGCAGGATCATGTCTCTGCTAAAGTCAATAATAAGATTCCTATTCACCTTCCTAGAGTTAGGCATTAGATTTACAATACAGTTTAATATACAGACACAGTTCTTATAGATGACATATGTGGGCATCTTTATTATATACAGGACAGGCATCCATATCTCTTGCAAAACTAGAGTTTATGTTAATATTCCCTAACATGGAGGTGGAGTGGTCCATGTATGGGTATACGTTTTTCAATTTCTTGATAATTCCTGCAATGTTGGATCTTGGGATATACCTTTGGAAGACCAGCAGCAGCGATCGCATCTCCACATTTTTGTTGTAATGCTTCAGCGCGCAGCTTGGATTCTGGCCTAAATATTTTTAAAATATATAAATATGGCATGTTAAAAGATGCATGACTAAGCCGAGTAGATGAGCACTCCTTAATTAACTCTTTTCAGGAACAGGAAAGACATCTGTGATCTAACACTTTCATGTTAGTTTTGTTCCACTCTTCAGAAATCCAAGAAAGTCTTCATTCATGGCCTTTTCTGTATTGGTTAGCTTTAATGAAATATATATTGCCTCAAAGCATCAGTGGCCTGCAGGGATGATGTATTTGTGCTTTACTTTCCACGGCAATTAGACTTAGGCTGCTAGAAAAAAATAAAGCTGTGTATTATGACTCAGATCTGTCAGTTCCAAGTGTTTTCTTCACTGCTGCTGAATTGAAGAGATACACTGCTATTATCTTTACATTGAGAATTCTGGAAGATGCGGAATTGCTCCCATTTGTAGATTCCTAGATTTGACTTCTGACTTCCTTGTTGCCTCATTCCATTTTAAAAGATTTTAGATTAGTATACGATCTAGTTTGTTGTGATTGTTTTTGAATTACTTTTTTTAATGTGGAATTATTTGTTTTTAAAAAGTGTTATTCCTGTGGACATTGCTGTACTGCTCTACCTGTCATTTTGGAGTGGGGGATGTTGGATTATCTTTTTCTGGGGGACAGGAAGGTCTGGTGCAAAGAGATTTCTACAAAGAGAATGAAGGCTAAGAAGGATATAGACTAGGAATGAGCAAATCTTGCTGCTGCCAATATTCAACCTGAGTTGAGGGCAATACTACATGCAAAGATTATATACAATCAATACTGTACATGCAGTTTGGTTTCCATTATACTTTTGTTTCTCACCTATGAGAAATAAACTTTGGACTGCCTGGGATTACTTTTCTGGTTTCTTTTATTCACATTTCATTTTAGACCAAAGACATTAGCATGGAATAATTTACGATGCTGTGAAAATTGCTGTTGTCCCTGGTTTTTAATCTATGTTTCTTATTGGTGTGAATGATACTTGAATAACTCTTCATGTCTTATAAACTAGAATATAAATTTCCATGCCCAAATAATCTTAGCTAAAACCGATTACCTGTTCATTAGGGTGAATAGATCATTACAAAAACAATGATCATACAAATTCCAGTCTAACAAATTATTTGTACCTCTGAAAAATGTTTATTTTTAAAGTAAGTGAAATTCAATTAGTCTACTTCTTTTCTTCCACTGATTTTTACTTATTTGTTTTATGCATACACAACAACCTAAAGCTAATTTTAAAAATTAGAAAAGAGAATCCCCACACAAGCTAAAAATACAAACTAAAAAACAAAATAAAGGGAAAAAACCTCATACCTTATCTATACAGTATATTACTAAAACTCTTATTTCTGTAACCATTAATGGGCGAAGTAGTGCATCATAAGGCAATAGTGTTTGAACCAAGGTACATGTCAGCGTTCCAGTGAAGCTTCCCCATTTCCGTTTAACACTCAGAGACAAAGTCCATCCAAGGAAAAGCTTTTATTGGAGAAGCCATGTTGGCATATCCGAAGAAATCCCAAAACTAACTATTCAGTTTCGTTTCCCACAAAAGAATCTTAAACACAGCCCCCCCATCCACACATCATAAATCACATTGTCCAATTACATTTTTCCACTTGGCGCCAATTCTTCTCCAGCTCCCAGCTGCAGCATCCAACTAACTTGACTTTGGTCAACTATTTGTTTTGACTAACTTTCTATTCACTAATACACACTCCCCTCTAATCCCCAAACTATTTGTGGCAGTTTAGAAGTACCTGGATATGGCTATGGCTAAGCTAATACTTATGCATACTTCTAATACGGACAGTACCTCAAATGAGCTAACTTACACAATGGATCCAAAATTGGGGACCCATGACACAGTGGAATTGAAATTTTATAAAATACAGTATTTTATGACAGAAAAATGATCATAAAACGGTTTATGACATAATACAAAATGACATGAAACATACCCTGTGCAGATGTTTGACTATTCTCCAGTTCAGCATGAGCTATTTTCAAAAAGAGTACATCTCTATACTCAAATTTTCCAGCGAAATCAGTACATTAGAATTTTTGTCATTTTTGAAGGTATTGAGGAATCTGGTAAGGAAATATCTCTGAAAGAATGACCTTTCAGACTATTGGCCATTATTGATTTATTAATGACTATAGTGCAATAAAATATGATTGTAAAATATCAACATGTCTCCCACAGTATCACATTGCTGTTTTGTTTTGATTTGTAGAACATACTACCTTTTCCAAAAGAGATAGCTCACCCATTTTTGACAACCATTGCTTGACATCTTGGAACAATACCACATTCCAATTCCTCAACATGTTTCCTTCAGCTGCCTCCACCCTGGATAGAACCATAGTTCCTGATAAAGAAATTCCAAAGCTTTGATACATAGTTCACCATTGACTTTTTAACATTTGAGAAATTCAACCAGTTTCACTGTTGCAGCTCTATATTGTAGCTCAGTTCTGTTTTTCTGGCATTCCATTCTCAAGTGCTGGCTCTCTGTTGTTCTCTAGCATGACTTAGTTCACCTTTCCTTCTCTAGATGGCACTCAACCACTGCTAGAGTCAAACTTGCCAAAGCATAATAAGAGTTTATTTGGTGGTGCTATCTGAAACAGGAGCTAGCTGTGGACTATTAGATATAATTACCTGACATGAAGTTTCCCTTTAAGACAAAATGAGCATGATGAGGCTTAGTGCATAGTAAGATGGACACACATCCTCTGGTTTTAAAAGTGCATGCTATGAAAAACCAAATGTGTTTGTTTCTTAGTTTAGTCCTTCTAAAACATAAAAAGGGAAATTTTTATTGAAATGCCATGACTTCCAGGGAATCACAGAAATGCAATAGAACTTAGGCAGTGGTTTGTTCCAAACTGCTTTCTTGGTGTATTTATAATGGCACCTATCAAATAATAGTGTTAAACAAATGCTTAAAAATTAAGTGTTCTACTAAATCTTACTGTAAATCATCTGGCATTGAGAAGAGAGTGGTAGAAGATTTTGGCTTGCCTATGATTTGGCATATATGTTCGTAGGATTAATTGGAGACATCAAATTGACCTTACCAGATGATCCTAACCCTGACAGTTTTAAGAGATGGAGTTGACAGCTGGCATTTTGACCATGTTAAATTGAAATGTGGGTGAATTGCTCTTCTGACATAACTGGAGGATTCCAACTAGAGAAGCTTGCTCTAAGTAACAAGAATTTGTTAGTCGGCCACAATATCCTTTGCTTTAAACCTGTTTTTCTTACATTCACATCTTTTCCTATGTAGATATACATAATGTAAGTCAAAGCACAATTTTGGGTGGGAGAGGGGAGCCTTCCATGGCATGATTTATGAATATTACCTTCATTTAATCAAAGATTTAAAGTGCAGTTTAAAGTGCACCTAGGGCAATTAGCACATATAAAACTGAACCTTAATTAGCAAGAAAGCTAATTTGCCATGTGGTGTGAAATGAAATGAACTTCTAGGTAGGTTCAGTCCCTTTATGAGAAGCTTAGTCTTTACTGGCAGTTGGGCAGTCTGCCTGAAGACTCATTTGGTAGAGAAAAAACGCTAGGAAAAAAAAGCCAAACAAAAGAGATCGAACTGGACTTTCTTCTGTTATTTTTAAAACTTTTTTTAAAGAAACAATTGTTAAGTCTGGATGGTTCTATGACAGGTGCTTGTCTCTGAATTCTAAAGGTCCAGAGTGCTTTAGCTTTTTCATTTTCTACTACTTTGGCTACAGAAGGAGCTGCAGTGGCTCAAGTGGTTAGAACACAGTACTGCAGACCAGCAGTTTGGCTGATCGAATCCCACCAGCTCCAAGGTTGACT
>JANHJO010000897.1:14589-24920 GCA_032468235.1 Pseudoxyrhopus heterurus
TTAACAACTTTGTACACAAATAAAGGGCAGACAAAGGAAGAAACCTAACAGATGAGATCTCCAGAGACATCAAAGACTGCAAAGATCTGACAGAACTGCTTTAGAAGCACACAGCTGAGAGACTAGATTGTTTTGACAAACACATCTCATTCTGTCTGCATTTTTCTTTAATGAATTTAAAGTAAGAAAACCAACTGTTTCCTTTTTAGCAGAGTCAATTCTTAAAAATTAGAAACAGATGAAGATACCAATACAGTTAGAAAGATTAGGACTTACGTATGTTCTGTGCACTATTTGTTTATTCATATTGAAGTTATACGACTGCCCATTTTAAGTACATAATCATTAAAACAGAATAAAAACAACATAACAATATCAACTACTGGAACTAAATCCCACCGTATCAAGACTGAGAGGCTATGATTGTTGCCCCTCACAAGATCTGGGGCTATTCTAATATTAGATTGCACTTGTCACTCAAGGGCGATGTGCAATCTGGGAGGAATCTTCTTAGACGGAGACCTCTTGCTTGATGAGCAGGTGACAAGATGTGAGCATAAGGCCTTTGTACAACTTTATCTGGGCCACCCTTTTCTGGGTTACAGGTAGTCCTCAACTTACAACCACAATTGAGCCTCAAATTTCTGAGGTTAAGCAAGACAGTTGTTCAGTGATTTGCACCCCATTTTACGACCTTTTTGCCATGATTGGTAAGCGAATACTGCAGTTGTTAAGTGAATCACGCATAGTAAGCAAAGTTGGACTCCCCCATTGACTCTGCTTGCTGGATGCCCTCTGGGAAGGTTACAAATGACCCTGGGACAGTGCAACTGTTAAAAATACAATTGCCAAATGCCTGAATCTTGACCACCTGATCAAGGGCATGCTGCAATGTGTGAAAAGCATTCATAAGTAACATTTTTCAGTGCTGTTGTAACTTCAAATGGTCACTAAATGAATGATTGTGACTCAAAGACTCCCTGTAATTGTGTTGCATTTTATTTCTTTTATATTGTGAGTATCCGGACTCAGGCAGCCCTCAAATCCAATAAATTAAATTAAATTAAATTAGAACAACCTCAAAATGGCTTTCTAAAAACTACTTCTAATTACCTACTTTCACACATAAAATTTAACAGACATAACATACATGGGAATGGAATGATGAGGGAATGATGAGGGAAAATAGCAAACTCTTATCCTATATGAGATTGCCTTATTTTATATTATACTGGTCACTGATGCATGCATGCACATATCGCTGCTGTCACTGGCACTTTTAGAAAGTATGGATGTATTTCATATTTTCCTTTTGAGATGTATTTCCTCTCCTAACACCAAAGGGCCATCCAATATAACTTCTCTTGGACATGAAGAATATATTCTGATATCCATTCAGAAGGTAGAAAGTGACCTTCCAAATAGCTACCAGTAGTGTGGATTTTTAGAACTGGGTAGAAATACCACTTCTTGCTTTAATATTTCTGAAACTCTGCTCAACTGCAAATACTTCTTGCCAGCTATGACAGCTTGGAGCTCATGCAACTGGCATGGCAGTTCACATTCTGTCAACATGCAGCAAAAAATTTTCCCAGAAAGCTCAGGTGCTACTGCAGAAAAACTCCAATGCATTTGCCTCTGCTTCCTGCAGCTTTGGCATTGACTGCTGCAGTGACTTGCCCATAATTGTGCGTTGCCCTTGGCTTATGCAGGCTTCAGATGAAATGCCCTCATTTATTTTAAAGATGGAGGTCAGAAAAAGTATATTAAAATATTCTTACAGAGCAAAGGCCCTTTGGCCTGCAGCCAGCACCAATTACTATTGACAGAAGAAAAACAGAACACTCTTGGAGGCAGAGCACTCATTCCAAAAATCAGCAAAGACACCACAATCAGTTCAAGCACACTTGCGGCCATATTATATTATGTGGACAGGGATTTTTTGGAAGATGATTGATCATTTCCTATCACATGGATAACTTTGCTTGTTTGTTAGAAAGAACCACATGACATTTGACATCAATGTGCAATGTGAAAAAATTGTTGGCAATTTAATCTTTAATTGGATACTAATTTTCATGGTTCTATTGTACTTCCTAAATCTTAAGTAATACATTCTAAAACGGTGTTTTTCAATCTTGGCAATTTCCCCCAGCACATTGGCTGGGGAATTTTTGGAGTTGAAGTCCACACATCTTACAGCTGCCAAGGTTGAAAAACCCTGCTCTAGGGGCCAGAAGTAGAAGTAAGCTATTGCCTTCTTGTTCTGAGCACATCAGATTGGCTGCTAGGTGACACAAAATACGGGGCTAGAATACGGGCTTTGGTCTCATCTAGTAGGGCTCTTCTTACACTTTACATTCCAACACACAAAAGACACAAGACTTCATGCTTACAATAGGCAGTTTTCCAGCTGCTTTAAAATGAAATCTTGATAGACGAAGCAATCAAATCATTGACACCAAGTGCCTTCCTATCCCTCCCCCCATTCTTTCTCTTTTTAAAATAGAACATAAATAATGGTTGGATTAATGGAAAGTTTGCTACAGTAATCCACAGAACTAGAAGGTAATCAGAAATTGGATCCAAAGAACACACCAGAACACTTGTCACAAGCAAGGAGTAGGAACTAACAAACCAACATGCCCAAGATGGCTGGCTGCAGGTCAAATTGACTGTAAATAATTAAAAATGACTAGTGTGATTTATTACCAGAAACAGAGAAGCAGGTCGTTATAATATATTTGAAAGAAGAAAACAAAATGTACAAGTTGCACCTAAGCATACTATTTGTGGCATAACATATGACAGCAAAACCTCTGATTTGGAACACTGGTGTATAGAATTCACTATCTGCATTAAATTCTCTGTGATTAAGAAAGAACAGACATACGAAGAATGAAGACCCAATGTGAGTGCAACTTCTTATATGAACATTTTTATTAAATCTAAATGCTGACTTTTGAATAGTGTGGTTTATTTCCAGGAAGCTAAGAGGAAGTAAAGGTGCACCAGATCAATCTTGGAAAAAAGCTATTACAATAATTACAACCGTTAATGTTAAGTATACAGTTTGCACGTCTAAACTTAAATATTTTACAGATAGTCCTCAATTTATGACCCCAATTGGAGCCAGAATTTCCATTGCTAAGCAAGGCGGCTGTTAAGTGAGTTGTGCCCAATTATATGACCTTTTCTGCCATGGTTGTTAAGTGAATCACATGGTCGTTAAACAAACCCAGCTTCCCCCATTACTTGTCAGAAGCCAGCTGGGAGGTTTCTGGGAGGGTGTTCACATGACCCCAAGACACTGCAACTGTCATAAATACATGCCAGTTGCCAAGCATCCGAATTCTGATCAAACGACTGTGGAGATGCTACAATGATTATAAAGTGTGAGGACTGGTTATGAGTCACCATTTTCAGTGCTGTTGTAACTTTAAACGATTGCTAAACGAATGGTTGTAAGTCAAACACATGTACTACAGATAAAATTGCAAAATTTTAACTCAAATGTTTTTAAATTATATTGGCATTGGTTTTTGCATTTAGCTGATGTTGTAGACAATTGTTACCAAACAAAATCACTAGAAAAGCAGGAAAAGTGATGTGAACCTGGGTCCCTAAATCTTTTTAGTTAGTTGTGTTTCAAATTTTTAGGCATGAAAAAAAAAAATCATCTCGGGGATTCAAATTAACTTGAATTTGCTTTCTATCTAGGAAAGCAAATTGATAATGAGGCAGAAGGCAACAACAAAACTCTGTCTTACGAAAGTACTTTAAAAATTGGCATTGAGTTTTTCACTTGCCATAAAAAGCGTAGCAATTTTCAGCCACTCCCATTTCTAGACCCAAAAACCAAGGTCAGAGATCACCCTGCAGATGTGTAACAATCCAGAATTTCTGACTAACTCAGGATTACTAAAGGTTTCCTTGATCACATAATGTTCCATCAGCCTGTCTTTTCTGATACTATTGTTTTAAACAGAGTATTGGAAAAAGGGCAAAAGAAGAAGAGGACGACAGAGAATGAGGTGGCTGGATGGAGTCACTTAAGCAGTCAGTGCAAGCTTAAATGGACTCTGGGGGATGGTAGAGGACAGGAAGGCCTGGTGGAACGTTGTCCATGGGGTTGCGATGGGTCGGACACGACTTCGCAACTAACAACAACAATTGGAAAAAGATCTCCCTTGCCTTTTCAATCCCCATTTGTTACCCATGCCAGCAGCAAAGATTTTGAGATGCTCAAGATTGCTGGAGGAATTGACTTTATTGTTTTGTTGGCAGCAAACATTCAGCAGAAGGGGTTTATTTGACATAATCACTACAGAAGAGGATATACATGATCTTAAAAGCACCCTACAGGTAGCCTCAACTTACAACCACAATTAGGACCCCAATTTTAATTACAAATCATTCTGGTCACAAGTCAAGGTGCCCACCTGACAAGACCAGATTTTTCAACCATTTTTATTGCGGTCGTTAAGTCTGAATCACATGATTGTTAAAGGAATCACATGGCTGTTAAGTGAGTCCATTCTCCCGAATGGGTGACTTTTGCCAGAAACCAAGAAAAACAACCACCCAAAATAGCAAAAAAAGTTGCAAATTTTGGTCATGTGACTGTTGGATGCTGCAACCCATCATTAATCTGTGAGTCGGTTGCCAGAAGACTGAAATGTGGTCATCTGATTGCAGGAAGGGGGAATGCATGGCATTTTATGGGCCATAATTACCCATTCTGAAGCTGTCGTAACTTCCTGTCTTCTCAGTCATCCAGGTCATGATTGCCATAACTTCAAACAGCATTTAACCACTCTACTGGGCAGCATAATCATAAATAATAGTTTGCGCTATTAATCGATGTTTGACTAAATACTATGTTCACTTCTACACATTGATTTTCAAGCAAACTAGACAGGCTCCAGATCTGACAACACAATACTGCAGCATGCTTGTACATGTGTTCTGAGATCTCTTGTGAAAACAAGTCTTATATTCCATGTGTCACTATCAACCTTTAAAATCAACCAGCAACAAATGGTATGCCTAATTGCAACACTAGAATGGTATCCATATATATGAGGTAATTAATTGAAATTAATTCCCCCCATCAAAGTCCAGATTGTTCCAATTAGAAAAGAACGGTAGAAAAAATAAAATTTTAAAAAGATATTGACCTAAAGCATAATTTAAACCAATGTAATGTAATAACTTACATAAAGGACAGCTCTGTTCACATCTTCTCATTAACAATGAAACTTCAGATTCAATTCTCACATTATAATTTTGGATATTTATCTATTTAATTATTTGTATCCTGCTTTTTTTTTTTTTTACAAATAACTCATACATATCCATCTTCCTCCTCCTATTTTTCCCACAACAACCATCCTGAGGGAGACTGATTGGCCTAAGCTCACCATCCTGGCTTTTATTGTACTGCACACTTATAAAGCCAAGAATCTGGTAAATCGGAAACATGCAGATTTTTATATAAATAATTAAAGGAATTACTATAAACTTCCTATACCTTTTGCAGGGAACCAACACTACAGAATACATCAACATGTCTATTGCAAAATTGTCACATTGTGAGGCATGCTTTCTTCAGAATTAACTTATATCACACTACAAAAATTCCCCTGAACAGTTCTGGAAGGCTGCTGGGTTTGAATCACCAGAAAGTACCTTTCAAGGTTACACTGACAGAAAATTTGATTGGATCAAAGAATATCACATCAGCAGGGTGAACAGTATAGGTGTTTTCTGAACTTTATTTTGACTACAGAAAGTTACACACGTGAAAACTATCACCTATTAGTTGTACTGTTAGGAACTGCACTCGATAATAGACAAATGAAGAACCACCTCTTCCACTCAGCTCAGCGATATCAGCATTTCATTCAGATATCAGAATTGCTATTCAAGGCAAGTGTGTAGCTTATTATTATTCCTTGAACTTGCTGGGCCAAGAAGAGATAACTTGTAGCCTTACCTACTCTGCGATTAAAATCCTATGAGGAAAAAAGTATTTAAAATAAATTTCTAATCTACAAAATTGCAAACAAAATCTACATATAGCATGGCATGTATTATTCACGCAAAATCTTCTAATGCAATCTACTAACTGAACAAGTTGCTTATCCTTCCTGCAGGGTGCATTATGCAATATTGCAATGGAGTAACCAAGTTATATGGCATCATTTTTCTATACCATCATAATGCATTTCATCTCCAACTGATGTAGGTAAACTGTTGACAATCCCATTCTATCATAACTAGTTTCATATTTTAAGCTTCAGAAAATCCAGACTTGGCAGTAGATATGTATCAATTCCCAAAGTTGTGTATTTTTTTTACTCTCCTATCCTTCTTCCCTTTCCTAGTTTTTTTCTAGATTTCCTAGTTCATAGTTTACTATGAATGGAAACAGCCTATAGCATGGGTGTCAAACTCATGTCATCGCAGCTGTGTCACATGACGTATCAGGACTTTCCTCCCTTCGCTAAACCAGGCGTGGGCGTCACCAGCGCATAACGCATCCAGCCCATGGGCCGGGAGTTTGACAGCCCTGGCCTACAGTATCCCACTTAGGATTTTTATGACCTCTAAATATTAATATGATACTCTACTCTGAGCCATGGTTACATCCATTGGTACCCAATGGGGCTGTTATGTTATGAAATATATTGTAACATCACAACACAGAACCATGACTTATATACTGAACTTGTGCCTGACATCAGAATTCAAGTACAAAAATACAGGTTTTGCATCAAAGGTTTTGTCTCTTTTAAAATCATGGGTTTTAAGCAAATGCCTCTTAATTATTTTTACTCTTGGTTGTGTCTTTTTAACCGCTGTTAGCCACCCAGGGTCACAATGATGAGATGGGTTTCCACATAAACTGAATTGAATAAATTAGTATAGCCTAGAGAATTCTAATTGTAACATACAGAAAAAAAAAAACCAGACCAAAACCACAGCAGAATTAAGAAGTGGAGAAAGAAGCCCTTAATCACCAACCATTGGTTGGTATCATTTCTGAAGGTTTTAAATGCTTTTAAGACACATAAAATGTCTTCTGACTTTATTTCTCTTCAATATATATTATAAACTTCATGGTACCAAATCCCACTCTTGGAAATATTAACTGTATTTTAATGAACAAGAACTAGAATGTGAAAACAAATATTATATACATAAAAACTTTCCTTGTGTTGAATAGATTGTTAATATTTTCATATAAGCAATAGGATTAATATTTGCAGAAAATATCTTCAGATAATCTTTTATGTTATTTCAAGTTTTAATATAAAAACTCTTAAAGTACATATGTAATACAAAGGAAATTGCTATCAGTAAAAATGCTTCAAAATTGGTACAAATTACTCACATGCAATAGTTTTTGATACAAGATAAAATCTGTTAATTGGCTGCAGTACACAACAATGAAAAATTCTATTTATTATGGTGTCCACTATTATTGGACAAAATTAATATAGAAAAAAATAGATTGCATCAAAAATCTAGTTCAAGAAATGAGCTCTTTCATTACTATTCTATTCCAAATGTCTATTATGCCCAGCATGCATGTGTGCAACTCCTCTGGAAACTAAGAGAATAATATTCTATTGTCTACATTATTTTTCAAGAGAATCTGCGAGTTTGTGCAAAATAAGAAACTTTAGCCCTTAACACTACTTTAAGAAAAAAATATGTAACCAAACAGCAAAAGGAAAAGCTCTCCTTAAAACAAATATGAAACTAATTCACAGATATCTATATTTGTCAATAGGAAAGTACCTGCAGAATACTGGAGACAGATATTATATTATCATCCTATACGCAAAATTAGCTGATCCATGGCCAAAAAACAACAACACAACAACCTGGAATTGTTGATGCCAAAACCAGAAATGTAAGAATCTTCAGTTGGGGACTTCAGAAAAGCAATATGTGACAAAAGCAAGAAACAATCTCCCTTTGCAAACAATACTGTAAGTGGTTAGATATAAATTTCCAGATATGGAATTCAGTGGTTCCTTTCAAGCGAGTAGTTTATTGATTCAGCTTCTGTCTTAACTTTTAATCAGTGATGCTAACGACTGCTAGTAATTCTAAACCTGCCAATGTATACATTAAAGACAGCACAGTACACACATTCTTCAGTAGTTTTTAAAGATGCTGAAGCTAGTTTGCCAATTCTGTTCTATTATTTACATTTTGCTAATACATCTGTAAATCTTGCTAGGAAAACCTCAGGATTATTCTTGACAGTCACTAGGAATTAACACTGATTTGAAGGGACCCCCCTCCCTTTCACATACAAACCCAGTGGGCCTCCAAAGGAAAAGAATAGCCAGGCCATATCCAAGATATGATAAAAAAGCTTTTATTGTACTGTATAAAAAAAAAGCTATATAGATTCACCAGGAAAACTACGCTTAACTTTGCCAGATTCATCCCAAGGTAAAAAGTACAGCATGCAATTCATTCTTACACTTCTGCAGGGATCGGCAGAAACTATAATTTACAAATAGAAAACTGGGCATCTGAGTCAAGTCCACTAGAACCCAAAAAAACCAGCACAGGGGCTGGAGTGAGCTTGGGTGCACTTGCTCAATACACAAATCATATTATACACCCTTTATGGGACTCGATGTTACTCTTTGCTTATTTAGCCAGCAGGGGCAGCACAGACAGACTTAAAACACAATTTTCCGGACAATTACTTGGAAGCAAGTCCCATATAAGAGTACACAGGATTTAGGTTCTGGTCAAACAGGCCAAGGAATGCTGATCACTGGAACCTCATTGCTGGGTCGGTTTTCAAGACTCTCTATAAAACTATCCAAGAGGATTTCTTCGGCTTCTGTTCAGCAGCACTTCGGTGTGTCAATCGGAAGGATGTGTAAAGTTCTTGCGCAAGCACCAATTTCAAAGAGCCCTGAACCAAGGCTCGCATTCAGACATTCTAAATAGCAAGGTACCATAAAAGGTACGAGGGAGAGGAGCAGGGGGGGAAAAAGAGAAAGACGGTGCGGTGCACACAGCAAATCAGCTCACAATAGCAAAGAGTCGAGTATCTTTGCTGCAAAGTAGAGTACGGGAAACGGGCAGAGGAGCGAAAGCGAAGAATGCGAAAAAGGGAGGGGGGGGAGAGACAAGGACGAGCTTTGGGACACACGCGTGTTTGTCACCCACCAAGAAGGGGCAGAGGAGATGAAGGCTGGACGTCTCTTTGCAAGCGTACAGAGACAAGAGGCTGCCAGAAGTGAACCATCGGAGGTTTAAAAAGAAGGGCTAAAGTAGGGAAGTCCTCCAAACAAGACAGCCCGGGGTTTAGCGGAGCCCTAGAGTGGGGTCCCCGCCTGCCTGTGGCCCCCAGAGCTTTTGTTTGGGTTTTCAGCCGGGAAGGAGAAAGCGAACAACTCCAAGCAACCCAAACGCCACGGCGACTAAAGGAGCGCGCGGCCAGGAAGCCACAACGAAGGATCGGAGGCGAAAGTGGCGGGTGAACAGAGTTCGACCGCGCGACTCCAAAGGGCCGGGGACGGTGTGGGGCGGCGGGGGGGGGATGCCATCGCCCCCAGATGCCCCCCCGTGCAGCCCTTCTTGTGCTTCCGAGCCTCCCACTCACCGCGCGAGTCTTTCACGGCCGCCCGGAGCCTCCGCCACTCCCGACTGGGCTCTCGACCCCGGCCCGACTCAGCAGCTCCCGCTGCCGCCTCCTCCGCCGTCTGCCCCAGCCGCCTTCGCGGCCGCCATTTTCCTCCACCGCTCCGGCCAGACTTCTCGGGAGGGCGGGGGGAGAGGAGGAGCAACCGCGGAGCCTGCGCGGCAGCGCCTGTGACACGTGGTCCGCTCGGGAGGGGCGGCTGTCGGGCTGCGGAGGAGAACAAAAACTTGCCTGAGGGACGTTGAGTCGGCCGGCCGGGAGATTCTCTCTTACCCGGTTGCAGTTTCTCCGGGGAAAGGGATTCCGCCGCGCGTGTCGTGGCGCCTTTCTCAGATGTTGTTGTGCTGAGATGGGGGCTTGTGTCCTGATCCTGGGCACGTATAGGAGGAAGACGACCTTGCGGACTTTCCTCCTGTTGCAATTGTGTAGTAATCCTCACTCGGGGGCCAGAACTTTTGAGTAACGCATCGGGACGTGTTTCCGAATCAACGCCGGATTGTATGTGTTGATTCCTTGCTCATAGCTGCAGCGCTCGCTCGCGCCGGACTCGCCCGGCTTCTGTCGTTCTTCCGCTTTTCTTGTGTCCCAAAGGTGCTTTTTCAAGAGGCAACTGGACTTTCTGGTTTTTTTCTTTGAAGACGTTTGG
>JANHJO010000897.1:53335-66446 GCA_032468235.1 Pseudoxyrhopus heterurus
ACGTACGGCAATGAAATGGCAGTTTTTATGTGTGGCATTATTTTTGGCATAATTTTCTCATCTTCAGTTATTGCATCTTATGTTCGTATCTTTTTGACCATCAAAAAAATCCCTTCTGCCCAAGGGAGACACAAAGCCTTCTCCACGTGCTTTCCCCACCTTGTTGTTTTTTCCTTGTTTATGAGTACTGGGATGTTAACATACTTGAAGAAAAACTCAGAATCATCCACCACAGAAATCCTAGCATCTTTGTTGTATTCTATTGTGTCACCAATTGCCAATCCAGTCATTTACAGTTTGAGAAACAAGGAGATCAAAACAGCACTTGAAAAACTGACTAACAAAATTTTCTATTACAGGAAGGTGTTTTCAATAAAGTCAAAAGAAACAACATGGGAAACATAACTTCAAGAATTTCAATTTCCTCAGGAAAAGTTAAATCAGTCTTTTGTGTATATTTTTGTGTGTATGCCTATGTGTGTGTATGTGTGTGTGTTTTAAGTAGGATTCTTAATTACTATGCTTTTTATATTTAGACTTGAAGGGACGGAAAGGACGTTTGAATGATAGAGTTGATCAAGTGCATGCAATATTTGGCTATAGGTATTTTCTCCAAACAGTTGTTTTATTTCATTACAAGATGCAAATATTACATTATAGATACAGATATTAGTTGAGTAGAGTGATATATTACAATATTAACTAGAAATTTGTCAAAACTATGATATTTTATGTAAGATGAACCTTTAAAGAATCAAAAAAATTAATGTTGATTTCTAAAATATCAAAAAATAGATTGCTTGAACTGTACAATTAAAGCCAAATATTCTGTCAATAGATAATTGCAAAATTAATTATTTTATAATATAACTTCCCTCTTCTTTATACTTTGAACAATTTGTAATATTTATTATGAATATTTATAGTTTTTATAATCTCTTACAAACCATACTATAAGTACTTGTATTTGCCTTGCTATGTGATGTGTTGTGCATATTTTTGCTTGAATTTGTTCAAATTTCTGTTGTGGGTAATATGCTGCTAATACAGGCTTTGCTGCATATACTCCAAATTTACTTTCTCAATCAGATATTCACAGTGTTGTATCTTTCTTTTAATGTTGAACAACATTTATTCTCACAGCTGTGCTTATGTATATAGTTAAATCTTGATGTTCCTTATTAACATTTTTAAAATTATAGCTGATAAAACACTTGTGATTTCATGTCAAATTTTATTTCTAAGATCCTTTAGATGGTACTGTGTATATTCTTCCAATATTTCAAATATTTCTACATGTCCATCATATATGTAAAAACGATTCTTTCTTTTTTCTGATATATCCAAAATTTATTATTATATGATTAACTTGGAAATTATTGATGGAATTGTATACCATCTATAAAACATTTTAGACCAAAATTAATTTAGAGTGAAATTTTATGGGTTTGGTCCATGATTCTTGCCATCGCTGTGCTATAACAGTTTGTATACAGTTTTGCAACTGTTTTATTATGCATTTTTTATTTTTTTTTCTGTCTCCATATCATATGTGAATTAGAATTTATATATGTGCCCTAACATCTAAAATTATGTGTTGATTATACATAAGCATTTTAAATCTTGCCTTTTATATTAGTGTCCCTTTCTCATTCTTGATATCAGATTTAAACCTTCAAGCAATTTGTAACTACCTCAGCCTTCCCTGAATAATTGTTGCTAGCCAAAACTATATATTTATGGAGTCAGAGTGAACCACATCTGCACATATAATCATATTTTTCTTACTATAGTGAAGAAACATGGAAGGTAGTTGAAGGAGAAAATAATAGAGAAATTGTCAATTTATCCACTCTTTTAATCATAAGACTATCCTTAAAAATCGTGTCAATTCTCCTGTTATTTCCAATCTTGAATATAAAAATTTGGTCCCTTTCTTTATTGCTGATATTATCTGTTTCTTTTTTTTAAATCTAAGTGGATCAACTAAAACGTCCTCATCTGGTTTTCCTTACTCCATCCCATGTAAACTTCTTTGGAAGTTATATTCTTTATTTTATTGCATCACTGCTGTAACCTTACAGCAGGAATTATTGTGGGCAATATGAAAAAGGAAATGAAAATTTTGCATTTTTTTTTGGCCTTTTTAAAACATTCAGTAAAATACCTGAAAAACATGAAAATGATGGCCTGCACAAAATCCAGTCAATTTTCCCATCACAAACAGAATTGTTTGCTTTGTTATTTGTGTGCATCTATGTATTTACATATATAGACTGAGATCTTGGACTCTAGGTTGTTTAGTGTGAAGACCTAAATAAGGATTTATGTATACTTTATCTGAAGATAAGCAGGCATAGAGTACTTCCCAGGAGCAAACACCTGTGCTATTGGAGTTCCCAGTTACAAAGAGGGAATATGAATATGTCAAAAATCTCATCTGAGAACGTCATGCTGAATATGCAGATGTATCAGGGCAAGATACACTTATAGTAAGAAGTACTATAAATAGCATGTGGGAATATTTGTAAAGTTTACAGTGATTATCCTTTAATGGAATATTGGGTTTTGTTTAGATGTTTCTGACCTAGAAGTTTTTATTTTTATATTTTGTTTTATTATCTTGTTCTTTTATTTTAACCCATTTATTATAGAAAGGGAATATAAGCTTTCAGAGTTCTGTTTAATTAGAATGTGTATGTATTCCAATAAATTAAAAAATGAACAAATAGAGAAAAAAATATTTTCTTTAAAGTTGAATATACTGAATTTGCCGTTCCATTTCTTCAGAGGACCTTGGGAGAGGGGGAATAATTGAACATGAAATCCATTTTTAAAAAAATATTAGAAGTCTGGAACAAGTTGTTTTTTTTAATTCAAGCATATATATTTTTTGTTCCATGGAAAGATAATTGAATAGTGTTTACACTTCAGAACTAGGAATGGGAGACTCCCATTCAAGTTCTCATCTTGTTTGTTTATGTGGCTATGGTTTTTGTGATTTGGAATGCCTTTAATTTGACCCTGGAAGATCTATATTTTCTTTTGTGTACACCAGGGGTGTCAAACTCCTGGCTCGCGGACCGGATGCATCACATGCTGGCCCCGCCGCTGCCCAGTTAAGGGGAAAATGTCCCAATACATCACACGATGCCACCATGATGATGCAAGTTTGACACCCCTGGTGTACACTGTGAGCTACTGAAAATTGCTTTGATTATGGTACAGTAGAAGTTTGTGGAATAGATTGAATAACTAAAGCTATCTTACTATACACATTGTTACTATGGTAATATAGTAACCAGGAATTTGCACCTTAAGATTGTTCTGTATCTTAAGCCTATCTTCTGGAGTGTTGGCTATTCCTGCTAGCTTGGTGTCATCTGCAAATTTGATGAGATCTCCATCCATCCCTTCATCCAAATCATTGATGAAGATGCTGGAGAGTACTGGGCCTAAAACAGGGCCTTAGGGCACCCCATGCATACTTCCCTCCATGTAGATGCAGTTCCCTTGAGGATTACCTATTGTGTGCAGTTGGTCAGCCAATTACAAATCCATCTGGTGGTGATACTGTATAACCCACATTTTTTCTATTTTATCAAGTAGTAGTTTATGGTCTACTTTATCAAATGCCTTACTGAAGTCCAAGTAAATTATATCAACAGCATTCCTCTGGTCTACTAATTTTGTCACTTTGTCAAAAAAATGCAATAAGATTAGTCTGGCATGATCTGTTTTTGACAAATTCATGTTGGCTTTTGGTTATTACTTTGTTTGCTTCTAGGTGTTCACTAATTTGGTGCTTGATTACCTTTTCCAGAATCTTCCCTGGTATTGAGGTCAGGCTGATATGTCTGTAGTTTCCTGGATCTATTTTTTTCCTTTTTTGAAGATGGGAACTACATCAGCTCTTTCCCAGTCCTCCGGTAGTTCCCTGTGATCTTTGAAATATATAGTTCAGTGGTTCTGAGATCATGTCTGCCAATTCCTTCAGAACTTTGGGGTGTAACCCATCTGGTTCTGGTGATTTGAACTCATCTAGGGTGGACAGGTGCTCTCTTACCATTTTCTTGCTATTTTAACTTGTATTCCTAATCTGGTTTTTATGGTACTGTTTTTGATAGGTTGGCCTGTTTTTTCCTTTTGTGTAAAGACAGATTCAAAAAACGAGTTAAGCAGTTTTGCTTTCTCCCTGTTGCTTGTCACCTTCTTGACACTTTCTACATCCTAACTACATCCAATAAGGTCATCTCTGGAATGGAATTGTGTACAGGCTCTATACTGACACTCCTTTTTCAATTGAAAATTTTGAGCATATTGAGAATATATTCTTTGTGTTAGGGATGCTTTAAAAAGATGCTTTGCAATGTATAAGAGCAGATATAAGTCACCTCTTTTTAAATAATTTACAGCAGCTGTAGCTTGCAAAGTTCATGTCACTGCCTTGGTATCTGCTTCTGGGGGTTGCATAAGAAAAATATTAAAAAGTTATGGTATTTATGTAGTTACTTACCAAGCACATCTAAATTGTATTAAAGTAACCAAAATATCTTTACAATCCCCAAGGCATGTCACAACTGTTGAACACCCTTAAAGTTTGGAAATTGAAAGTTAAAAAATTTGATACGTCCTAACGGGGTTAGACTAGAAGACCACTAAGGTCCATTCCAACTCTGTTATTATGTAATTCTGAAATTTTGTATGTGCACGCACAGTGCCTTTGCTTTCCTGGCAACCGCAGAGAAAGAGTATATTTATATCTGTAGCATGCAGAAACAAGACCATTTTTTAATACAACCCCATGAGGTTGTAAACAACAAAGCCAATTCCAAAAGAAGGACTTTATATACTTCCTCATTCATGGTGAAGCATTATTTAGATAAAAGTTGTTCGTGGAAATGTGAAACCAAGTATGTGACAAATCCCAACATGCAGTGCAACATTCTTTTGGTTAAGGAGATATAAGGCGGTACCGTCAGGATTTAGAATAGTGGGAGAACAAGTCTAGCCATTGTTTTGGAAATCTAAATAACAGGTGGAGAATCAATGATTGAAACTTTACTTAGGTCTAGGATGCCTTGATAGAGAGCAATCACTGTTGCCTCATTTATACAATTGTCCTTTACATAGCACTGGCCTACATGCAACTGTTAAAGCAGCAGTTCCCAATTTGACATTCTCCAGATATGTTGAGAGTTCCCACTTGGCTTGGGAATAGTAGTCCCAACACATTTGGCAATTATAGGTTGGTGATGCCTGTATTAAACAAAACCCTTATTGGCAATTAAATAATTACTTTTAGAGAAAGTAATTATTGAATTACTGAATTTTGCCTTTAAACTTTCTGAGCAATACCATAGCAGAAGATGCAAATGACACGGGAAGGTGGATCCAGTAGCATCATAAGTGAAAGTTTAGTTTTGGAATGCTTCTGCTGGAGGAAATGCACCAGATTCCAAATTTTTCATCCCTATAAAAAGCTGTTCTGTCTATGGGAGTCAGCATGTAGGGAATAGCAGACAGAAAAAAAACCACTCAAATATGCCTCTTCCACATGTATCAGCAAAATCTCCTTTGGATCTCAGTCCTTCTGGAATGGAGGGAAGCTTTTCAGTTGTGAATGGAAACTAGCCTGTTGAGCAATTTATCCTATGAGATTTAATAGATTATGGTTAACTCTGCATTAATATTCATATGAAGGAAAGACTAGTTCTGAAAAACAACAGAAGAGGAGGAAGAAGCAGAGTGTCTTGTAGATTTGACTGTCCACAAACTGAAGGACTCCTTCCATATCTATAGAAAACATTTATCCTTATTTCTTATTGGAAACGAGCAAAGGACAGAGAGTGTCTTGCAAATCCATTAAAATTATTGCTGACAACATTAGTGGAAAGGGAAATAAAAGAGAGAGTTTGAGGAAGTGTCAGGACAATTGTTTGTATAAAATGTGTTGGTAAACACAGATGTAAAAGGAACAAGACAGGACGTGAGTGCTTATTGGTCATTTATATCAGCACAGACTTCATATGCCTCTGTATATTTTTTTTAGAGAATATGAATAAAAACATGATATTGCCCTCCTATTTTGCGATGGGACTTTTATTTGGCACCAGTTTCTTTGTGGAAAAAGTACTGGCCTAGAAAAGCTTTTGACCTGAACTTCATGTTCTCTTGTCCTTAAAGAATATATGAGAAGAATTGTGGGAAACCAAAGCCAAGCTAAAACATAGTTTCTAACCACTGAGATATTTCAATAATAATATTCATTACACATTTAGGAAACAGACTGGATGAGGGTGGATTACTGCATGATGGGATATGTAGTCTCTGGACACAACAGTTCCATTTTGAAGAGGACAACCTTGAGTCAAAAATTGGCATTGGGTGCACAAATGCATATGAAAACTAAAGCTCAATATGATTTAATTATTGCTGCCAAATAAAGTGAATAATTTAGTGAAAATCAGAATGAAAACTAATAAGAAAGCAAGTAGAAAGGTACAGTGCAAGTGATCAATTAAATCACCCTCCCTCCTTTGGGCTGCTATTTTAACTGAGCTAGACAAGCTACTGATCTAATGTAATAGAAACCAGCATCTTTTATCCCTACATTTCTGTTTATTACAGTTCATATTGCTACTAGGATAATTTATGGACATGTTGCATTTAGATGATTTATTGGTTTAATTTTATTAATTACAACTGGATAATAGTTAACTAGAAACCAATTTAGGTGAACTTTTATACAAGGCACAATAAATATTTTAAAATTTAAATATGTTAGTCCAACGTATTCTCCAGCTACACAGGTTATAGCTTTGGGGCTGGGTCCAGTCTATACAGCAGTTCCCCTGAGTTTGGTGCACACCAACTGTGTGGGTCCCAGAATTCCCAGCAAATGACAAACTGAGAATTCTGAGTATTGTTATACTAACTAAGCTTAAGGGCACCAGACTGGGGAAAGTTGCTTTGTACACTGGATGAAAAAAAAAGAAACACTTGAACATACTAGTACATTTATAGATTGCAGCACCGTAATATGCTGTCTATATCCTAGCGCTATCTGTAAATTTCCCAGTGCTATCTTGGAAGATACTATTTGGAAATTTTTGCTTCTGAATAATCAAATCGTTGAGTCTAATAAAAGAAGGAACTTTAAAAATATTAAGATATTATTCAACACTCTTCTCAATAATCATCAGTGGAAAGTTAATTTCTGCAGTATGTAGAAAATTAACCATAGTCACAATAATAAGTGATTTTTCAATAGATTCTCTTTCATCACACAAAGATTAATGGATGTGTAGTTTGGTGTAATGTAAATACACTTTTTATAACTTAATTCTCTAACACATCATTTTTGCAAGAGTGGCAAGTATCTGTAGCTCGGGTGTAGGATGACGGTAAAGGTTCATTCTCCAAGCTTGTGGGTTGGTTTCCAAATGTTTAGCTACCAGGCTAAGTAACATCTTCAGCGGAGTTTAGGGAATCCTGAAGATGTTACCTAGCCTGGTAATGAAATTTTCGGAAACAAACCCAGAAGCTCTGAGAACGAACCTTCACCCTCATAAATCATTTTATAATAAAGTAGAAAAGTATTTACAATCATAAAATTTAGTATCTTTAGCTTTTCTGATTTCAGTAGGAGCCAAGCTGTGCTTAAGATGATAATGCTAAACTTACTTACTTGATGTCCAGTTAGATTACCTTCTGATGGTTGTTATACTCTTTCTGCAAATCTCAGATTATAAAGTGCTTACTAGTTAGATTATGCACTTTTAGTTTGCTTACTTAGCAGCAATTTTTAAACAGTTATTTCAAAAAATTATCATATGTTGATTAGGGGGATTTTCAGAAGGCGCAGCAGTCTATTTTTTTGCTTCCCATGAAGCTTTTCTTTTATTCTAAATTATTTTTCCTTTAGTTTGTAAGTTCATTAAATAATGTAAGTAGCAAAACAATGAATGCTAACACCTTTTCTGCTATGCAGTTATATATAACTGGTAATGCTTGCTTAGTCCTTAGAAAGTAACCATAAAATAGAACAGCATTATGTTTCCTCCCCGCCCCCAATTAAAAGCAGACACAAATTATCATTCTCATTAGCTCACAAACATATGCTGCAGCCCATCAATTATATATTATTTTAAAGCTTACCTAATGTAGTTTAGCTAACATTTTAGAAATATATATTATTTCTAAATTCATGTGCCTGTTGAAATCTCATTATCTCAGATGATACTGAAAGACTGTCATGAAACAGTATCATGTACTACATACAGACATTATTTTAATGCAATAAACATGTGATTTTTAAGGTTCTCTTAACAAACACACATGTTTATTTTTTGCTAAAACATGTTTCTGTAAGTGTCACACCTATCTTTTGCAAGTATTTTATCTTTGGTTTTCCAATCATGAGGTTCAAAATGTTATCTCAATGTCTATTTGATAAAAGGTCAACAATTCAAACAATTGACATGGTGCTGCTGTAGTTTTTGTTTTCTATAACAAATCGCATCCAATTCTAGAACTGTAAAACATGGGTGTGCCACTGAAACATGCATTTTTATATTTTTGCTCCTTATGAACCAGATAACACATGAGATGCAATGGAAATTTCCCCACTTGTAGCAATTTTTGAACTGTATTTCTCCTAAGCATGGAAGTAAATGGTTGCTAGATTTTTCAAGATGCCTTAGTATTGGTAGACACTGCATCTCATGTGGGATGTATCTGGAGTTTTATTATTTGTTTTATAGTGTCATTTCAATGTAATGTGCTGTTCTTTGTGTCTTTGTTGTCTCTTTTTTTTCTTTGTCCCCCCAACAGCATTTTGTCCCGCACAGGGAAGAAGGAGAATCAAGATGCCTCCAATTTGACAGTGCCCATGACCATGTGTCTTTTTCCTGTGCCATTCCCACTCACCCCATCTCTAAGACCACAGGTCAGTTCCATCAACCCTACTGTTACTCGCTCCCTCCTTTACAGCGTCCTGCGAGATGCTCCTACTGAACGAGGCCAGCAAAGTCGGGATGCTCAGTTATCTGACTACCCATCATTGGACTATCAAGGACTATACGTGACATTGGTGACTCTGCTGGATCTAGTTCCTTTGCTACAACATGGTCAGCATGGTGAGTGAATTCTTCTTATAGTCAACATGATACATAAAGATTGTAGGCATATGCAGGCGTATTTCAAAATATCTCCAAATCAGATACCTTCAGATGTATTTGGACTAAAGTGCCCATCTTCCCAGCCTACAGCCTATTAACCATACTACCTCTTACTATGGGTTTTTGGTAGTCTTGCTAAAGTCTGGGAGGAGAAGGTTGACTTAATATTAATTTGCAAAACTTAAGTAATCGTTAATTGCCACAGATATAAATGTGTGTGGGTGAGTACATAATCGCACATGCACACACAGTATTTTATATATCAAATGCAGAAATGGCTTGTCGGAGTTTCTTTTTATAAGCTATATTAAGCTTGTTTTGGATCTTACATTAATATTTTGTCTTAATATGGTAAAAAATTATGTAACTGACTTTTGGTAGTAATAATTTGAGAGTCTCAATAAATTGACAAAAATATTAAAGAAGTGATCTGGAAGCTTCAGGGTTTCCATATCTACACCTGGAATAAAAAATAAGCAGCCTGAAATTAATACACACACATATAATATTAATTTCTGTATGTATGTGTATATATATATATATATAATATATAGCAATATTTGCAAACTTTGAAGCATGCAGTGTTCTCCATGTATTTTTTGTCATTATTTCTTTTATGTGAACAGTGTGTGTATCAGCTCACATGTATTCTTCTTGCCACATGATCTGAATTCCTATTCATTGATTCCTAAATTTAACCAACATTAATGACAATATATAAAACATTTTAAATAGTGAGATCACTTTAAATATCTTGTATATATATTTGATGCATCAATGTGTGACAGAAGCATAGCAGTATATTAATTGTTTTCAGTGTAAATTTACATTCTGAGGGCATGATGAAACTAAGATTTTTGTGGTAATTGGTACAAGTGTTATAACTAAATCAAAACACATTTTGGAATATTAGGATCATATTTAACAGCACTTTCAGAAATCTCATAGACTAAAAGTTTCTTAGATATTATTGTAAAATGTAAAAAACACTAGATAGGTTCATGTGTTGGCTGCAATACTAATACTAATTTCATACTAATTTCAATTGGATCAATTTAGTAATTAAAATCAATCATAGATACTCAAGATGTAGAATTGCTACTAGTTTCTGAATATTTGGGCCTAACAATGGGCACTTGGATTGTTGCTCAAGAGGATAGAAAACTGGTTTTCTTTTTTCTCTTTCAGGCAAGGCTGCTATAGCCATCTTTTATTAATTTGTCCCTTTCCAGATTAATGTTGTGACCTGCAATTTAGCATAAAGTGTTATCAAATGAGTTAGCAGGAAATATCCTTAAGTGTCAGTACCAGGAGAGTTCCACATAAAAAGGTTGGATCCCATCATCAGCTTTCAGAAACAGTGCACGGATCTTCTGGATATGAATTCTTTCTTATCAGCTTTGGGAAGTGCAAGGATAACAATGCATGAGGTGATGATACAAAGTGGGCAGACACAAGGTTTTAAGGAATTTTCCTGGTCTTTGGTGGAGGTGCTAGTTTTGGTTTTAGGCTACTTTAGGGCATAAACTCTAACTTCTTGCCACTTCTTGTACCTTCTACCATTGTATTAGAGGGTACTCCATGGGTAGTTGAACAGCCTCAGATTTATTCTTTCTAGTAAGTAATGATAGACCAGGCAGTGTAGACTTATTGAATGTAATGTTTCAACTCTAGGGTTTTTTTTTTTACACCATCTTCCTTCCCATTTCAACCTTTTTACCTCTTCTGCTACTAAACCTGATTAACTCATAAGGACATAAAATAGGGAAAGCCCTTTCACAAAGCAATTGTGTATTCATATTGTTTGTTCTTTGTGCCTCTGACAGATCTTGGACAGTCCATTTTTTATACTACTACATGTTTGCTACCTTTTCTCAATGATGACATCTTGAGTACTTTACCGTACACAATGATCTCTACTTTAGCTACATTCCCACCGTTTCTGCACAAAGATATTATAGAGTATCTCAGCACATCATTCTTGCCCATGGCAATATGTAAGTAAATCTGGTTAATTTGTATTTGCATGTAAGTAAATCTGGCTTCATCTGTGAAGAAGAATGGCATATTCTTCTGCTTTGGCGGGTTGCTTTTTAGAATATCCAAAGAGCTATGAATGCATGGGATGAGTTGGCCAAAGGATTCAAAAGTATTCATTTATTTAAATTTATTGGGCACCCATCTTATCATAAGGTGCCTTTGGGTGGATATATATTCATAAAGTATATCTACATTATCAGAATCAGAATTTTTATTGTCCAAGTGTGATTGGACACACAAGGAATTTGTCTTTGGTGCATATGCTCTCAGTGTACAGAAGAAGAAAATAAGATTAAAACATAAATAAAGTAAAGCCAAAGTTTAAAATCTAAAGACACATTTAGGGGAGGGCAGGGAGGTGGAATCTGGGGAGGTAGGGTCTGCTGTTAATCAATCCCCTTTAGTGTGCTGTTCTCGTTGGGACCAAGGCCAACTGGCAAAGCTTTAGGCCCTTATGAAAGGATAGGAGGGTTCAGGCCAACCTCACATCGGGGAGGCAAGATGTTATGGGGACAGGAGCAACAGCAGAGAAGGCCCGTCTCCTGGACCCTGAATTCAAAAGTATTCCTTGTATTTCTTAGCTTCCAGCTTTTGTTTTTAATAATAAAGGTCTGTAGATAGATGATTCTAGGTAAACAGAAAATAGCTTTCCCACAATCCTCTTTAAGGCTTTTTGAATCTATCAAACTATGTACATCCCCACGGGGATTCCACTATTTCCACATGCCACTGGATCGGGCCTATTTTGCACTGATGTGCAAAATCTTCTTTCAAGAAAATAAAATTCAGAAAAGACAATGCACTTAGGGTTAATATAAGAGCTGGTTCTTTAATTGGTAAGAAATCTGGTAGCCATTCCCAAAACAATCAACAAGTTCAGTCTGCCCTTCTCTCACAAAAGAGAAAAATTAATATCAAAAGAGCAGGAGAAAACAAATCAAAACTTTGATACCCTAATTTGTCTAGATAAATGTTTCTCATTTGAAGGTAGGGTACTTGCCAGAATGTTGGCATTGTTACTTTAGTCTTTTTCCTAATACATCTTATTAAACAGATTCCTGACATATTTTTTTTCTTGAGGTTTACAGTATTCAGACTGGGTTGCTTGCTGCAAAACAGGTTAACACTTTAGGACTGGGGAGCCCAATCTGATTGCTGTGAACAGTTTCTTTGATGGCCAATGGATACTTTTCCATTTTAAAAAGATTTTCATTAAAAAAAAATAAGGTGGCATGCATTAAATTTAAGTTGCATCCCCAGAGACCCCATTAACATTGGAAAAAAAAGAGGGTAACTGCAATCCAATGGTTGTTTGGAAGTATTTATTTATTTTATTTTAATAAAATTTCTATACCGTATGTCCTAATATAGCAACAATATATTAATTGGACCTTGTTTTTATGTATATTTTATCCAGAGCTCATATCAGAATACTATTGGGAGAACTTTATTTCTCTTTTTAGATGTCCTCTTGTCAAACTTCTGATTTTCTATTCCTTTTATTCCTTCCTTTTGTATTCACCAGAATAATCTATTTGCAATATATGCATCCCTGAAATCATCTAGCTTTTAGGTTTCTGTGAGAATCTTCCAGAACTTCTCACCTCCATCAATACTTTTAACAACGCATCTTTCAAAGAAAAACATCTAAAATAATTGGTTTGTGACCCTTTGGATGGCTGGGAAGATGGTTTGCCGCAAATTTGTCTACCCCTGAGCTATATAATTTTCCACTCCTCCTTTATTCTCTCTACATTATTGTCACTTGGATCAAAATTGTTATTCTTTCGTTATGTGAAGCTCCATATTTACAATATATATATATATATATATTTGTTTTCGTAGATTTTCACGGGTGCAGGTATATACATCTTGGTGTGTTCGGGTCT
>JANHJO010000897.1:79451-93453 GCA_032468235.1 Pseudoxyrhopus heterurus
GACCCCGTTGTCTCAGCTTCAAATCCTCACAACTTCAACCTCATGCTGTCCACTGTGGACCTCTCACCATACTTAAAAAATCCCTAAAGGGGGCGTGCATAAGTGCACCAGCGTGCCTACCGTCCCTGTCCTACTTTTACCTCTAATTACTTATATGTAATTCCTTGTTCATGTTCTATGTTTTTCACTTTTATATAACTATATATGTTTTTGACAAATAAATAAATAAATAAATTTTCACCAGAAATGTATAGTGCTAAATTGTAGATTATCCTCCCTCACCAAATCCAATGTTATTTACTATTCCTAAAACTTTCACTTGTAATCCATGATTGCACGTCTTCCTTGTATGAATATTTTAGCCTCTGAGCTTAGGAATTGAATGGGTTTATGCAAAAATTTCTGTTATGCAAGTCAGAATCCAATATTGTTCCTAGGCCTGACCTACTGCTAGACTGTGATAGTTACCTTAGGCAGCAAACAGAGACAGTTATCTCAGGCAGCAGATATTAAGAAATAATATCAGAGTGCTGGCAGACAAAGTTGTAGGTGTCATTTAACCAGTTCCGTAACCTCTAAATTAGGAAGCATTGTGTAAGGAAGATTTAACTGCCAATTCAGTTGGCTTTTGGGCATAGATTGGGCAGAGTAATTATCTTGTTTTTGCCTCTGACAATAAAGATGTCGTGGGCTAGCCGAACTAGTTCCAGGCAAGTGAGAAATGGGCAAGATTTGCCTTGTTTTGAGTGGTAGAAGGTGGAAGATTTGAGCCATGAAGGAAAATGATTCACTCTCTGTTACAGAGAGTGAATCCATACCATACATCCATACCCTATAATGGCTTAATGTAAACGTGTTTCTAATCTGCTTCTATATAAGGTACTGAATAACCCAATAAGATCCAGAAGCCAGAGACTATCCTAGAATTATGCTTTACTGGATACTCTATCTTATCATATTGCACCTGGTGGCAGAGTGATCATAATTCTTTTGATTTTAATTTCCTTTCCCTTATAGCTGAAATTTCTGCTATATGTCAAAAGAAGGTAAGGTACAGGTGCATGTCTAATGAGATACAACTCAGCTTTTTGTTGTTGTTGTTGTTGTTGTTTGGTTTCTGGCTTCACCTCATCATCACATGCTGTATAAAAGTCTTTCTGTGCAAATCATCTTATCTTGCTAACACATCTTGAAATTGTTCTGTTTATTATGTGTGACATTCAGCCTACAATTCTAAGAGCTGTTTTACTGCTATTAATAGTACAATGTCTGGTGAAGTGCGAACATGCTTCATATAAAATTGCTAAACCAGGAAGCCTGTTGAAGTGAATAGAGGCGGCACAGGTAGTTTAGGAGGGCAACAGAACAAAGATATGCTCTGAAAGGAAGAATGTTTATGATGTTTTTTTTTCTAGATAGCAGTTTTCCCCCAAAGAAGATTATTTGCTCAATCTGAAATATTGTGATTGTCCCCTACGAGTAAGGTAGAAATCATGGTGATGGGCAAAGCAATAGCAACATAATTTCACAATTGTAAACAAAGAGTAGAATCTTGTAGCACATCAAGATAAAAGTTCCATCTTGCTTCATTTTTCTTTTTTTGTCTTTTGTCATGTTATGCAAAGATGAGAGGATTTTTTAAAGATCTAGATGATTTTTTTAATGGTAGTAAAATTATATAGTTAAGAACCGAATATTCAAACAGCAAGGTCTCCCTCTGTTTCTCAAAAATTCTTCAATAGTTGTGAATGATTGATGATTTACTGCAAAGCATAATATTTCCATAGTATATTCATCCTATATTATTATGGGTTGAGGTTAATATAAGAATAGTATTGTGCATACCTTCAGAATCTGGGTCTTGAACAAAGGCACAGGTAAAGATCCTTTTCAAAATTCCTTCATAAACAATACAGCCACCAAATGTCTAACAGGGAAATGGCCATAACCTTTAGTTTGAATGATTTCAGAAGCTACAAATGTCTGCATGTGCTCAGAAACTTCATTTGGAGCTTTTGACCAGTTTTCTACAGTCAGCTACACAAAGCCTGCAGTTCCACAGGAATTGCCAGATAAAGTTTCAAAGCCACACAATCACCCTGTTTGAGGTGAACCAAGCCATCTCTTATAGGCTTAATGAGGAACAGTATAGAGCAGGGGTCTCCAACCGTGGCAACTTTAAGACTTGTGGACTTCAACTCCCAGAATTAGCAATGGAAATGTTGGGCTATATTGCGGTCATATCTCAAGGATTACCTGTAGCTCACATCTGAACTCTGCATTTCCCCACTCTCTAAGTATCTCAGCTTTTCAGCCCATTCCAAGGTAGTGTTTAAAATGTAAATTTCTATGATTGTCAGCTAGTTGAGTTTTGCTTCTATATCACATTTATTTTGTTTTTGTTTTTTGCAGAATTGCAGCTCACATGTTAGAAGGGCTGTTGTGACATGTTTCTCTGCTGGATGCTGTGGTCGCCATGGTAACAGACCAGTGCGTTACTGCAAAAGATGCCATTCAAATCATCACAGCAGTGAAGTCGGGGCAACAGCAGAGACTCATCTTTATCAGACATCACCCCCTCCTATCAATACCCGTGAATGTGGTGCCGAGGAATTAGTCTGTACGGTGGAAGCTGTCATCAGGTAACCTTCACTAGCTTAATTAATATAGCCAAATGTTCCTTTCTGCCCTCCATTCTCTGTCCCATTATTGCAGCATTTCCCAGTTGGTATCACCCAGATTGAACCCACAATGCCCAATCAGATTCACCCATGGTTCCAGTCCAAGAAGCCACACTGCCTGACACTGAAAGGTTAGTACAGTGAACTCATGTACAGGTTTTGGAGTTCATCTTAGGTGTTCTTCCTCTTTTAGCTTGCTGAAAGAGGCTGAATTCCATGCTGAACAGAGAGAGTACGAGCTCAATCGCAGGAGGCAGCTGGGCCTGTCTTCCTCTCATCATTCTTTGGACAACACAGATTTTGATAACAAAGATGATGACAAGCATGATCAGCGGCTTCTGAGCCAATTTGGAATCTGGTTCCTGGTAGGTGTGCTTTCCTCTCTTCCTTAACATTCAAATTCTAGAATTATTAGAAGCACCACAGAGATTAAAACAGTCTTTCCAAATATGGTGCCTTCTAGGTACACTGGACTTTAACCCCATCATCTATACACAGTCTTCCCAATATCTATCATTGTCTGGAGATTATGTGAGTTGAAGGCCAAAACATCTGTAGAATTTAGACCAAGTTCTAAATCTCCGTGAATAGAGAAAGTTCATGGCTTCTGATTTTTGTTTTCCTAATATGAGGGGATGACAGAATACTGTTCTTCTTCCCATTTTTTAAAATTTTGTTTGAAGGCGTAATATCTGGAAAATGTCTCTTTATAAACAGCTTTGGCAGGCTATAGAATTATAGACTAGAATAAAACTAAGAACTAAGAAGAAATTTCTTGACAGAACAATTAATCAATGGAACAACTTGCCTCCAGAAATTGTAAATTCTCCAACACTGGATGTTTTAAAGAAGAGATTGGACAGCCATTTGTCTGAAATGGTATAGGGTTTCCTGCCTGAGCAGGAGGTTGGACTAGAAGACCTCCAAGGTTTTTTTCCAACTCTGTTATTCTATTCTAAAACCTCAAAAATATACATGACTGCAACAAAACAAATACATGGATGTACTTTGAACCATGATGACTCTAGGGGATTACAAATGAGTAACCCACCAAGCACTTACATGTGAGGAATTTGGTCCATTCTGTCCATATAAACTAAAAGCAAACAAATCTGACTAGCTTTGTAGTGTTCTGTGAATGCAGTTGCTCCACCTTTAGTTATTGATCAATTGTTATGAGATTCAGACTCTATCTCAGTGCATTGCTTCTTATTTTGGTTTTGGTGCCAATATAGTCTCTTATTCTTAAAAGTTTACTCCAGTCTTCTCATCTTTGAACTGTCTTTTTATAATAACCCAACTAAAGAACATTTCTGGAAAGCTCAAAAGCTTTTCTGTTTAGTTAATGAAAAGTCCTTCAAGATAGCATCAATTGGAATCTGTTAACAATGGCAAGTGATCTATAGACTGTTTAGATGGATTCCTAAATACATAGTCTGCTTAGCTGAAGTAGGAATGTGAGAAGCATGCCTTTTTATCGGACATGTTTCTTAATAGTCAAGATAAACAACTATTAAACATCTTAAAGGGGATGGTATTAAACCAAAGAACAAATAAGAGATGGTCAAAAAGACTATAATCTGTGCTGAATGTAGATGGAAATAAGATAATTTTGTCTGGAGTTGATCACATTGGAATATTGCACCAGGATCTGTTAGAAACTGAATCTGAATCTCATTTTGAATCTTAGCTTTTATTTTTAACAGATAAGTCCCATTTAGAACAAATACACACTAGCAGTTGCATACGATTTCATTATTTATGTTTGAATGTTTATTGCTTTCCAAATGTTTTTGGCTGAGCTTGATAGTAGTAGAATAGGTCCCCCTCCCTGAGTTTTTGTGCCTCTGTTAGTCAAACTATCTGAAAGCACACTCGTTTCTTGTTTTTCCGCAAGACAATTTGCAAAAGAGAAGGAGAAAAATTGAGAACATTTTGTTTGCAGGTTAGCCTCTGCACCCCTAGCGAGAACACCCCTACAGAGAGTTTGGCTCGGCTTGTCAGCATGGTTTTCCAGTGGTTCCACTCCACAGCATATATGATGGATGATGAAGTTGGCAGCCTTGTGGAGAAACTCAAACCCCAGTTTGTCACTAAGTGGCTGAAAACGGTGTGCGATGTTAGATTTGATGTCATGGTGATGTGCCTTCTTCCTAAACCAATGGAGTTTGCAAGGGTAAGAATTATAGTTCTTGATTTATAGCAGTGTCACAGATAAACACATTTAGATCCATAAGTAGTGGACATTCCTAGCGGTCTTAAATTACAGAGTTTAATATTTTGAGTGCTTGTTCTACACAAAAATAAAATGTAGTGCTGGCTGCCTTCAGTACAATATGACTTACTATATGACATTTAATACAGCTTTTTTCTCCTTTGGCAATGTCCTCAGGTAGGTGGATATTGGGATAAGTCATGTAGCACTGTGACACAATTAAAAGAAAGTCTGAACCGGATCCTCTGCCTAATTCCATACAATGTAATCAATCAACCTGTGTGGGATTGTATTATGCCGGAATGGCTGGAAGCCATCAGGACTGAAGTGCCAGACAATCAATTAAAGGAATTCAGGGAAGTATTAAGGTAAGTGGAACAATATGCAGTCTTTTTTATTCCTGTTGGAGGAATTAAAGCTTATATATTAGTCAACTTTCAGACAACAATCCAAGCCTTACATATCTAAACTGCAACTTTATAAATGGAATGTCAGACATGAAATATGTTCTGTAACATATATGAAATTTCAAGTTCTTGGAGAAAATGCAGTTGTTTTTCGCAAAAACATCAGATCTGGATTGGACCCAAAGTTTGAATTGCAAGAAAGCACTTTCAAATTCTAAACCACTTGAGATGCCTCCTTAGCCAATGGTTTGATTACAGTGATTCAGGTCTTGGAGGCCCATGAATGTTATTTAGAAACTTATAGGTTGAATATTAGTTCTTGATATTGATATATTAATAAAATTCCAAGTTGCAGAAGAGCAAGCACCTAAAATCAGAATTCTTTGTGGTATTGTTTAATTTGTATCTTTTAAAAAAGGTGGACAGCCAAAGCGTTGCAGTAATCAATGTATCACACTTTGATTTTAATTGTAGAGAGAGATGCTGACATATATTTACTTCAGCTGAATTTGAAATCCTTCCAATTTTATTATCAGTTCAGAATGGTTTACACATGTAATACAAAAATAAAGGAATCCATAAATTATATAATTACATTATTTTCTAAAGAGGGAATTAGAAAACTGTTAAACTTCCTAATGGTCAGGAATATACACTATGTAGCTTATAGGACTGATGGTCCTTTTTCACTGGAGATATTTGAGCAAAGGTGGAAAGTCATGAACAGAAATGCTATAATTCTATAACACTTGCACTGATCAAAGTTTGGATTAAGAGATCCTCAAAAATTGAGATTCTAAGGTATTCTCCATTCTTTCATATATGTCAAACTTTTTCATTGTCCACTTCATGCTTCTCATAGAATCTCCTTACATAATCTTATTTCTTTTCAAAATCCCATAGGAATGTTGGCTCTTTTCATGACCACCAATTGGCATAGTCTCATCTGGAATTTATTCCAGTAAAAACTACTGCTATATGATGTAGAATCTTTACATATGTGTAATGTTTTCCTGATCAGGTGTCTGATGAAGCAAAATCTCACTTAAGCCAAAAGCCTATCTACAATAAGCAGTATAGCTATGTATGACATGATATGAATAGAACATAAGACATTTATTTACTTTGTATAATGTAAACAGAATTTCAGGCTTTAGTGCAGAATTTATTTTATAAAGTTCCAAATAGTTTTCAATTGTGCAAAATGTTTAAAAATAAATAAAAAATATAGTGTGTTTAAAAATAAATGAATAAAAATTATAGTGCATTATTTGAAACCAAAGTTTGGAGCTTGAAGTAGGGCTGGTTTGATCTCAGACTTCTGGAATTTTTAGACTTGCTGTCCTTCAGATTCAATACATTTGAAATTTGAAATGTTTTACAAAGAGCTGGTTTCAAATAATACTCCAATTAGTAATTAGAATTGTTTAAGTGTCATTTTTAAATTTTGTGGACAGCCTTTGCTCTTTTTGGCAGCCATCTTAAAGAACTTGCTAATCAGTCTTTTGTCTTTGTGCATTGCAGTAAAATGTTTGATATTGAGCTATGCCCACTCCCTTTTTCTATGGAGGAAATGTTTGGCTTCATAAGCTGTCGATTCACAGGATATCCATCCTCTGTACAAGAACAAGCTCTACTCTGGCTTCATGTGAGTGCTGACATATCTTTGATCAAGTCATTCTATCCATTCCAGTATGTTGATAGGACATAGTTCCCAGGTAGCATTGACTGTGTGCATCAACAAAATTTTAATATATACTAATCCTACTAATTATTTAATTTGTTTTCCATGTTTTTAATTATTAGTATTAATTAATATTTTGCCTCACTATCCCAAGCAAACATTAGATGGCTTCTATTGTTACAGTATTGTCTTGGAGCTACCTATGATCAAGCTTTGTCATCTGTGAGACGCTTTCAGTGTTCAACTCATAAAATAGCTTACAGAGTCTGTATTCTTACTTCCTTTTCCTTGCCACCTGTTATGAAGTTAATGCAATCTCAAGAAATCATACAGAGGCATCTGATGCAGAGGCTAAGCTAAGCAGATCAGCATTTGGTTGTATCTGGTTAGAAAGCAATGTAGTCATTCTATCTATAAGTTTTGTCATGACAGAAAGATGTACATTTAATAAATTAAGGCCTCAGTAACAATTTTGGGAATTGGGCGGCATACAAGTATGATTAGTAAATAAATAAATAAAATAAATTTTAGGTGACTCGCATTAAGAATCTCTTTGAGGAAGCCAACTTAAAAGCAGAAGCTGGGTTCACATATATTAAACCATGATTATTTGACTTTGATTTGTTGAACAAATAATAAAAAATTGGGTTTGTATGGTTTGCTAAACCATAAATCATAGTTTCAGTGGTACAATTAATATATCATACTAAGCCTAGATCAATCTCCTCACATAAACATCATTATGTCATGTATACACCAACTAGGGCGTGTCAAATTTTTCAACTTTCAATTTCCAAATGTGCTCAAAAGTTGTGGTATGCTTTGGGGATTGTAACGATATTGTGGCTACTTTAATATAATTTAGATGCGCTTGGTAAGTAACTACATACATATTATAACTTTTTAACATTTTGTTTGTTTTATTTATACACTGTTCAGTTGATCATCACACAGATTGCAGTCCATAAATTCTACAACTACAGTTTCAGCCCCCATGCTCTAGATCTTAATTTGTATAGGGACTAAATTAAATGCATGCTTTAAGTTCATTTTTCATTTTGACCTAGTTTCTAAAATATACACTAGCATTTCAGTTTTTAGTTGAACCTGAGAACACGGTCTTCTTCCTCTTTTTCAGGTGTTATCTGAATTAGACATTGTAGTTCCGCTTCAGTTGGTAATCAGTATGTTTTCTGATGGTGTTAATTCTGTGAAAGAACTGGCAAATCAAAGAAAATCGAGAGTCAGTGAGATAACTGGGAATCTTGCAGCTCGAAGGGTAATTCATTATCAATTTCTTTTATAACAGGAGACACATTTTGCATGTATTTTTTGACTAAGTCAGCAGGTGCAATCAGTGAAAATGAAGTGTGATTAATGAGTCGGGCTGAGTATGCATTTAAGCATAAGATTGAACTTGGTTACTTAACAGTACTCTCTGTTGAAGATTGTAAATTTATTCATTGTAAATATATGTATTTAAAAACAAGTTCAGAGTAGACAGGATGCTTTTTCATAGAAATGGCAGTTACGTAGATTTTTTTTTTTTTACAAAAACCCATTAAATAGCAAAATTAGGTCTTTGACCTGCATCAGGACATTAATTAGTGGTGAAAGCTTAGTCATTTGCTATCTGCTACAGTCCCAATCTAGATCATTCAATTCCTTATTCATATTATTTGTATAGGCAGAAAAAATTCCAATAAGGGGTATAGGAATTCTGCAAATATTGTAGTAGCAAAATGTGGAAGCATGAAATTGATGGGACACCAGCAGGTGTTAAAAAGTTCTGGTATGAAAAATGATTGTCCCTTCATCAGTCTTAGTTATCATGGTTAACTATAAAGGATTCTGAGCATTTCAGCATAATTTCAGTTGGAGGGTTGTAAAATATAAATATAAAATATATATTGAACTCTATCCTCCTGGCAGGATCTAGACTAGCTTTTTAGAAACTTTCTAAAAAGAACTTTCTGCTTGTTTAAACATGTTTAAACTGTGTATGTTTTCCAAATAGAGGTGTCTATGGGTATTTTAAACCTATATAAAATGTTTATAATAAAAAGATAAACTATTTAACTCAGTAGGCTAAACAAGCAATTAAAACAATTAAACCAGCAACTGGTTAGCAGAAATCAGGATGATTCAAATATAAGAGCTGCAAAAATCTGTTGACTGCTAGGTGGTAGGAAAAGAAGTTGTATGCACATCTCTGTTACCATCTTATGATTGTCTGGATTTTTATAGTGCAAATGTTACTCCAATTAAAAAGAATGATTAAAACGGAAAATTCTGGAAGTTGAATCCATTGGTCTTAAAGTTGCCAAGGTTGGATTCCCTTGCATTAGGACAAATTAAGATTTAACAGTAAAGGTCTTAATAGAATAGAATTGTTTTTTCCTTGCACCAAAATGACAATAGAACTCCCTGGGGGGAGATGCTTTATCACTATACATTCTCATGGAAGGGTACCAAGCATCTCTTAGGACTCAGAGAGAAATACATGAGAAAAGGTGCTCCTTTAGATATGTCAAACGTAGTTTGGCTGTTAGTCACATCATTTTAGTAAGACTTAAGGTGCACCTAATTTGTGCCATTTAAGTATTCCATCAATCAGGAATGGAAGGATTCAGTGGCACATAAATGGGATCTCTGAAAAATATTTTGGAATACCATGTCCCTGTTATTAAATCATGCTTTTCTGCTTTTGTAACTGCTTTATTAATAACAGGTAACACTATCTTCATTCTGGGAAAAATGTGTCTTCTGCAACTTTCTATCATGAAATAAATGTGTTTTCTTAAATTAAGCATTCTGTCTCTGTATGTTATTTTATTTGGCTTCCTCTAGGTGAGCATTGCTTCCGATCCAGGACGCAGAGTTCAGCATAATACACTGAGCCCATTCCCAAGTCCGTTTCAGAGTCCATTTCGCAGCCCCGTGCACAGCCCTTTCCGCAGTCCTTTCAAAAATTTTGGACCCCCTGGAGGAGGAAGGACCATTGACTTTGATTGTGATGATGATGACATGAATTTGAGTTGTTTCATCCTAATGTTTGATCTCATCTTGAAGCAGGTAATAATATACATCCCGGTATTGTAAACATGGTCAATAATACAATCCAAATATAACCACATCTTATGTTGGACCATTTTAAAGAATCTTTTAGTGTTTTATACAGGTGCCAATTTGCAAGCCAGAGATTATTTATATGCATCAGGAAAGATTCCATGGTTACAAACTTTTTGGGGTCAAGAGTTCACTAGGCCTGAGTGAGTTCTCTTGGCCTTTTGGTAACCCCAAGAAACTAAAACCATACCTTTTCCAGCTGATAGGCATCATGGTGCAATAGCCCAGATATTTTATCAAATCAAAATATCACATATTCATGAGATTCTGTGAGTATTTAATTAGGTGGCATCCAGATCCAGCGCTAAGTGCTGCCAATTGCTGAGAATTCTACCATCCTTACTATTTTCATTTTCTTTCCAGTCTATCAAAGCAACTTCAACTATTTTGATGTTTTCAGGTGATAATGAATCCTATAAAAAGATTGAATCAAAAATCCCAAAGTAGTTTAATCAGTTTAAAATTGAATCTCAAACTGCAACTCAAATAGAATCATACCTTGAATTGAATCACAATGATTCATATAGGCTTTATTTCTAATATGGAGAAGTAGTCAGTTTTATAATTCTAATCTGTATCTTGCATATTATGATTTGTCTGAACATATATGCCAGTATGCGAGTATCATGGAATCTCTGCTGCATTCATATGCCAAAAAGTATCACATATACAATCTTCTTTTTAATCTGAATTCAAGTCAGATAGATGGATGTCTGATTAATTTATTCAGCTAGCTAGAACAAGAACAAGAAGAACTGGAACAATAAGAGACAGTGTGATTTAGCTAGTCTTTTGTAGTGGGTGGCTATAATAAATCTAATTAATGATAAGGACTGAGAGGGATTGGGCATGGGAAGCCTCATGTTCAAATTTCCATTCAACAATAGAACTGGGTGATTTTTTAAACAACTATTATGTCTCAACACAACCTGTCTCACCAGGTTGTTATGAGGATAAAAATCAGGCAGACTTCCCATGTACAATATTGTAAACTCACAAAAGAAAGACAAGATATAAATACAAAACATAAATATAACAGTAAGGATTGATGACTCATAACCAATGATCGCCATACAACTGGACTATTTATTTGTCAACATTCTTAAACACCCATCGCCTTCATAGAGGGGCTCAATGCAATGTGTCCTATATGGGGCTTTGAAGGTGATTTCAAAGATACAGTTAGTGCAGAATACAGAAGTCATATTCCTAACTGGAAAACCCATTGTTATGTCCATCTAACAGTCACTGCATAAGCTACTAACAGGCTTATGAGCTCAGTTGGAAGCACTATTTTTAACCTATAAAGCCTTATAAGGTATGACACTGGATTATAACTACCTTGCCAAATGTAACACTGCCCATCTGACCCAGTCACCAATTGAGATCTCTTTGAAGGTTCTATGCTCAGGGGAAGTAAGAGAAATTAGACTGTGAGTGAAACCTATCTGCAGAACATAATATGGGATTGCAACCTTTAGTACCCCACAAGCAGCTGTTGTGTAAATAGTTGTTTGACAGGAGAAGTTCAACTGAAACTAATTTTCAAAGACAAGTTTTCAAAGTTTTGTCTGCTTTTCAGCTATTCAAATGCATGGAGCTTTTAAGAGCCGGGGTGCTATTGTATATTATTTAGTAGACTAATTTAGTTACTTGGATTAGGGAAGGCTAGGGTAACCTAAATTTAAATACACACAGAACCATGGAAGATGATTCAGTGGAGGCTTTTGTAGCTAATATGGCCTCTCTTTATGTAATCCAGTACACAAAGTTATCATGGAGTAAAACTGGAGGGAAATGTATCATGTATACTTTCTTGAGCTCCCAGAAAAAAAAGATAGGATATAATTTCAACAATACATTAAAAGCATCTTTAAGAGGGCACACTTCTTTTTGCCAATGTTTGTATATCAATTACTTTATTCATGATTCCTCCTAAAATGTGTTTTTCAGATGGAATTACAAGATGATGGCATTACCTTGGGCTTGGAGAACAGCATTTCCAAAGACATAATTTCTATCATCAACAATGTATTCCAGGCCCCCTGGGGTGGCTCTCATATTTGTCAAAAAGATGAGAAGGCAGTAGAATGTAATTTATGCCAAACTAGTATCTTGTGCTATCAGATGGCTTGTGAACTCTTGGAAAGATTAGCTCCCAAAGAAGAAATCAGACTGGTGGTAAGCAAATTAAAGAAAGTGTCTGAAAAAGTGTCCAGAAAATTTTTTTCTACTGTATTTATATATCTAGATCATCATGACTGTGATATTTTGCTTCCTGTGTTCCATTTGTTGAATATACAATATTTCATTTGATTTGTGCAAAGATCTATGTAGAAACCCAATGGGTGTATGAACTTTCAAGTTCTCAAGGCCCCACTCAACAATAACTAGAAAAGGGAGTTACTATCACTGTTCAGATGTTGCTACAGTTCTTAAATTTAATTACTATTGTTTAGATTGGTAAGGTTGCTGGGAGATGTAGTTCAGGAACATCTGGAGGATCATCTTTTTTCACTTTAGTACAGGTAGTCCTCAACTTATGTCTGTTTGCTTAGCAACTGTTCAAAGTTACAATGGACTCAAAAAGTAACTTACAACCTGTGCTTGAAGTTATATCTTCTGCGTCACATGATCACATTTCAGGCACTTGACAGCCGGCTCACATTAATGACTTAGTCGCAGCATCCCACAGTCATAGGATTGTGTTTTGCAACTTCTTTTCCAGGAAAAAAATGCCTGTTGGATAAGCTGGATTTGGACTTATGACAATGTGATTCACTTATTGACCTTGTGATTCACTTAACAACCACAATAAAATTGCCCATAAAATCAAGCCCACATACCTGGTGACTTCATTTATGATCACAATGACTTATGACCAAAATACTGAGTTCAGTTGTGGTCATACAGTATATCGAGGATTACCTGTAAAGACAAGGATCTGATTTTTGTTCAAAGATTGCAAACAACAATAAAACTAAATGAAAGTGGGATACTATGTAATGATGCTGAAATATGGTAAATAATTTTTACACAATTATTACCAATTGTTTAAAACATGGTTGCTTCTCCTACTCTGACCCTCAGCAGTTTATAAATGTCAACTTTGTGAAGGGTGAGACATAATTCTTCTAGGCCTTGCTTGTCTGGTTGATGGTTATAAAAATTATGCAAAGAAAGAGAAGATAAAATTGAAAGGTCTTAATATCTGTTGATTAGTCCTCTTTGTAAAGTATGTGCAAGAGATGACCAAGTTGAGCCTGAGGAAGGGATCAGTCAGTCCATGAGTTCATGCATGCCCACAAGAGATCTAAATCCAGCCCACTTTGAATTCCTTTCTATTCTTAACTAACTCCAGCAAATTTTCCTTGATCGTTAGATTCAGATTAGCTCAGATTCTTGTAGAAAGTTTAAACTTGCAATAAATCTTTATATTCATTTGAACTTCCTGAATCTCCAGACTTCCCTGGCGCTTGACAGTATGCTTCCCCCTAAAATATATGGATACTGAACATTATTTGTGTTTGATCTTATGTTTTGAAGGAACCAACAGATAACTTAGAGGACAGTCTTCTTGATTCCAAACCAGAGTTTGTTATAGGAACTGAAGGGGATGCAGAAAACAGATCTGCCCCAGAGCATGTAGAAAACCCAGGGAATCACACAGAAGCAACAGAAAATACAGGTATTATTTTTTAAAGTGTTAAAATTAAAATACTATAATGATTAAAATGGAAAAGTAGCCAATACCTATTATTTAATTTACAGCTTGCTACAGTCTCATGACTCGCTGCCTCTCTCTGTCTTTATCTATCTATCTATCTATCTATCTATCTATCTATCTATCTATCTATCTATCTATCTATCTATCATCTATCTATCT
>JANHJO010000897.1:206783-220181 GCA_032468235.1 Pseudoxyrhopus heterurus
GCACTTTAAAATGCCTGTTCAGAATCCTGTCAGTAAGCTTTGTACATCCAATCTTTCTGTATTCTATAGCTTTTAGGGTATAATTCCTCTCTGTCACTCTTTGATCGTCACTTAAAGGTAATGGCCACCTCGCCTTCGTCTTCGGCAAAGAGGGAAAGAACCCTGGGTCCAGCAGGAGAGCCGCTGCTCTCCGGGACCAGCAGGGTGCCCTTCCTTATATGTCACCCCTACAGGGTGACTTTAGCCACTTGGGGGACCCTCCGACGAAGAGGATTTGATGTGGGGATGCGGAGCCCCGCTCGCCTGCACCGATCATGCAGCAACGTCAGACCGGAAGTCTTCTGACCTTTTTTTTCTTTTCAAAGGCCTTTTGGTGTCCTGGAACTGGAACCCAAGAAGAGAGCTGGCAAAAGGAAGAATATTTTTCAAAAATCCCAAGGAAGCAAGGTGGGTTGCAATATTTGCACCTGGTTTCAAAAACTACACCAGCTGCAAAAACTATTCCCCATCTTACTTTCTTTTTATCTCTACTGCATTTTTAAATCTTGTTTTGTTTTATTATGAGCTGCCCAAATCAGTTTGAAGATGAGTGGTGCCTGAATCAAATAAACTAAATAGCATTGAATTGGGTTGAACTGAATTACGTCAACCCTTCATCCATCAAAGTTACTACTCTTGGGCCTTTATAAAATGGGCCTTTTGGGATGGTTGACAAGTTAAGCTTTCTTTTAGATCATCTGCACAAATTTCAGAGTAAACACACCAACCAGTACGCTTTGTACTGGAACAGTTGCCAAATGCCTTTTTTTTTTGTTAACATTGGCACTTTTTCCAAGTATAAATAACTAACAATCTAAGTCCATGATATTGGCTGAAACTAAAGACTTTGAATTCTAAATACAAAAAATGAATTCCTTCTGAAAAAATATAAACAGGGGAAAATAGTTCAATTATAGTTTATAAATGAAGAATCCTAGCCAATGATCTAGTTCCTTTTGGACTTCATTAATTAACCAAAAGTACATAACAGGCCTTTGCAGAATTCATTGTGCTATTGAGAACGAAAATATTATACAGAAAAGGCATCCCAGAAAAAAGTCACTGCTTTGTCTCCATTTACACATTAGCAATTTTGTTTAACGATGTTTGCCTACTTGTTAAGTTCTATAGATTTTATTGCATACAGATATACTATTCTTAACATAAGAGTACTTAAAAAAATATTCTTATATTTAAAATAACCACTGCTTTAAGCTGAAGTTGAAACCACAAGCTGCTCTTGAATTTCCCAATGTCCAAAGGAGAAGTGTGCAGATAATATGCAAGTTGTAACCAAATTTAGACTCTATGTAAAAGGTCAAAACCCAGGACTTTTCTATAGTTTTCTTAAATTTATTAAAGAGACAAAAAAGAATCCTAAAAAAAAGAGTGTGAAAAAGTATATATAAGTAAAAGAAAGAAAAAAAATATCAAAGAACTTGACAACTTCCCAAAAGAGAAGGCACGGTGGTTTCATCTCTCCTCTTATATTGAAAATTACAAGACAGTTTCAAACATTACTACTTGGAAAAAACGTACTGTGTTAAAAATAAATGGTAGAGCTGGCAGGTTGCCCAGACTCTCTGCCTTGAGAATAACCAAAATATAAACAAAGAACAGTACAGGGGGAAAAAATCCAGGTGTAGAGACTTTTAAATGGAAGCTTTTACTACAAAACCGCAGGCAAACTCAAATTTCTCCCACAGCAGATTCCACGGAATAAAACATAATCAGACTTGTTCACCAACAGATTTTAAAGATAGGATGGAAAGCCCAGAGTTGGTTTTGGTGAGATCGGCAGTTATATAACTTAGATAAATAAATATTAACATCCCTGTTATTTCCTCCTTTGTTTTGTTTTTATACTTTTTTTCAATGTCTCTATAATTAATACTGATAGGGGTTTGCATGTATTTATTTATTGTTTTAGCTTTGTTGTACATTATCCAGAGTCACTTTTGGTGAAAGGGACAGCTATATAAATAAAATAAATAAAATAAACCCTGTCAAATCTGTGAATCTGATATTTATAATTAACACAAAATGTGACTGGAAAACACATGATGTATTCATCGTTCAAGACTTTAAGCCTTGGTGAACATTTTTAGTTTTTCTGAAATTTGTTTAGTAAAATCAAGATAATTGGATATTTTGCTTTGATTAGAACCCCATTTCTAATATGATTTTACTGATTCCTTGCAAAATATACATAAAATCTTATCTGTTGTGGTAGGAGGAAGGAATTGTACAATAATAGTATTGTTTACTCATTTATTTTAAAGTCCACTACAACTCCAAACTCATTTAATTTCTTCATTAAATATTCTATATTAGTTTTGGGGTCTTAAAAAAATGGAACTAAATCATCAATAAATATTCTCAATTTATAAACCTCCTTTTTTATATTTATACTAACACCAATATAAATGGCAGGGGAGATAAGGAGCATCCTTGTCTCATACCCTTTTGAATTTCACATGGTTTAGTTAAATCTCTATTAATAATAATCTTTGTTTGCTTTGATCATTGAATGAATTTCTTTCCAAGTCCTTATCTTCCAAATCTTTAAACACAAAAACCCAATTTAAGTTATCAAAGGCTTTCTCTGCATCCAGAAATATTAAAGCTACCTGTTTCTCATTATATTGTAAGTATTCAATAATGTTCAAAACAGTCCTCACATTGTCTTTTGCCTGTCTTTTGGCAAAAAGCCAAATTAATCTTCATGAATATATGTCTATAAAATCTTTTTCAATCTTTTTGCCAAAATTGCAGCAAAACGTTTCTATTCATTATTTAATAATAAAATTAATCTATGGTTTTTATCTTGACATCTTGCCCCTTCTTTGGTAATAATGGAATATTAGCTTCTTTGCTCCCTGTAATACTCGATTCATTATATCCTTTAGTGCAGGGATGTCAAACTCAATTTCATAGGAGGCCGCATCAGGGTTGTGTTTGACTTCAGAGGGGCCAGTAGGTGTGGCCACGGTGGGCATGGCCAGTCAACATCACTCGTGTTGGGGGTGCCTGTGGTGGCCCAAGAGCTCTGCCAGCAAAAACAGACTCCCAAGTTCCATTTTCTCTGGCAGAGGCACTGTGGGCTGGTCCTTCACTGGTTCCAGGTTGGCCCAGCGGGTCAGATCTAAGCACCCCGCCGGCCAGATGAGGCCTGCGGGCCTTGAGTTTGACACCCCTTCTTTAGTGGCTGAAGAAGTTGATCCTCAAAGCATTTATAATATTGCCTTGTAAGGCCACCTGGATCTGGACCTTTACTGGTTTCATTTTTTTAATAGTTTCTGATATTTCAAAAGTAGTTACTGGATCATTCATAAGTTGTCTCTGAGCTTGTGAAAGTTTAGGTAATTGTTGTCTTTGCAGATATTCGTCTATTTTATGCATATCGAGTTCCTGTTTCTTGTACAGATTAGAGTAAAATTTGTGAAAGGACTTTTTAATAAAATCATTATCTCTATTACACTGTCACTTTCATGGATTTTCTCAATCATTCTCTTTTCTCTTTTCTTTCTTCATTTAAATCCAGTCATCTTCCCGGTTTGTTTGCAAATTTAAAATGTCTTTGTTTCACATAATTCAATTTAGTTTCTATTTCTTGAACTGTTAAAACAGACAATTGTTGATGTAACAATTTAATCTGATGTACGTTTTTAGAGTCCATAGGTATCTTTTGAAATTGAATTTCTTTCTTTCTAATTTCATCTAATATCTTTTGCATCTTTTCATGGAATTTCTTCTTCTCTAGACAATTATCTATATCTATAAAACAGACTGTGGGTGTGTATGTTTGTGGGTATGTCCCGAATAGGCTCTTCCATGGCTTCATCAATCTGGCCCAAACTTGCTAGCCACATACCTTGCACTCCAGAGATGGTCCCTGTGGGGGTCATGAACCACATTGGGGCTTCTTTCCCCCCAAAATTGGTGCTAAAGGAGACACCTCCCACCAACAAACCCCTACATGTCTACTGCGCATGCGCCACGTGCAGTATGCATGTGCAGTACAGATTCCTTCCCCTGGCCAGGACCACACCACAGGCATCCCTGGTGCTTTTGCGAATGGGGGAGGAGCGCTGCTGCTGCATGGAGCTTTGGGAAGGAGCCTCCATCGCCTCCGCCACTGGCGCTGAAGGAAAAGCTGCTGCTTCTTTACCACGAATCAGCTGTTCCGGCCACTTTTGCTTCAGCAAAAGGGGGGACCCTCCCACAGGCACAGAGCCTTGGGAAGGAGGCTGCAGGACACTCCCCCGCTGCCTGGCACTGAAGCAAAAGTGGCCGGAACAGCTGATTCACGGTAAAGAAGCGGAGGCACCAGACACCGGCCCAGGAAGGAGCTTCCCCACACCGCCAGCCAGCTGGAGCAGCGGCATTGGCAGGTCTGTCTCCTTTCCCGCTTCTGCCATGCGGGGACAAGGAGCGAAGGCACCAGACGCTGGCCCGGAGAGAACACCAGGCCCAGCTGGGAATGGCCAGGAAGGAGCTTCCCCGTGCCGCCAGCCAGTTGCAGCAAAAGCATTCCCTGAGGCCACGGCAGCGGCCTGGAAGCAGGGTGTAGGGCTTCCCTGACGCGGTGGCCTGTAAAGCAGGGAGTCCCCGCCGCTGCCTCAGCCATCCCCGCTGCAGCTGCCTCCTTTCTGCCGGTGCTGGAAGCCAGGGATTCCCCGCTGCCGACTCCCACATGGTCAGTGGGGCATAGGGCTTCCCTGAGGTGACAGCAGTAGTGGCCTGGAAGGCAGGGAGTCCATGCTGCCCACATGGGTGACGGGGATTCCCTGACTTCCAGGCCACCACCGCCTCAGGGAACCCCTACGTCCCACCACCCATGTGGGACTGGGCGGTGGGGACTCCCTGCCTTCAGGCCGTTGCCGCCACCTCAGGGAAGCCCTATGCCTCACCGCCCACTCTTAGGCCACGGACATGGAGCAGGCAACAAGGGCACAGTGCCAGAGAGGAGGTGGCTGGGGTGGGGAACACTGGCGGAAAGAAGGCGGCTACGGCAGGGACGGCTGAAGCAGCGGCGGGAACGGCATCTGATGCCACGGACGAACCCGGGCAAAGCCGGGTAATCAGTTAGTATTGTATAAAATAGCCTCTCTTAACTGCTTTACTAGCATCCCAAACAGTCATTAAATTTGTCCCTTTAGTCGGGTTATTATCAAAGTATTCATTTAATTTCTTTTTACAGTCCTTTACAATTATCTCTTTTTGTAAAATAGGAATATTATGATTGAGTTGTACAATTATATAATTATACAACTGTCATGGGCAGATATTCATTCTTCATAGTGAGACTTTTTTCTTGTACCTGTTTTAAATCACATTTAAGCCCTGCCAGATGTTACTGGATTGGCTTCAAGACTTACAGTATACCTGAGCCAGAATCTCTTAACAAATTGGTAGAAGAATCCTCCTGCGTCATCATTCCCAGCCTGGCAGATGATGACACAGCTGAAATTAAACTAACTGTGGAATGTTCGGGTCTAGTTGCCATTCCTGTTGCTTGTTAAAGGCAAAATAGAGTTTTATTTATCCAGATCAAAATTTTTGTCCTCACAGTCTGATAATTCAAAGCCTGAAAAACTTTTATCAGGAGAGGGGTGAGAGATGTGCTCTGACAGCACCATCTCAAACCTTTGGATAGCTTTCTTTGAAATACCACACAACCCATGCACATGGGTAATTATATACCAGGGTGTCAAACTCGATTTCATTGAGGGCCGCATCAGGGCTGTGTTTCACCTCGGACAGGCAGTGGGGCATGGGTAGCTTGACGTCACTTATGTCGGGGAAGCCTGTGGTGGCTCGAGTGCTCTGCCAGCGAAAACAGGCTCCCGATCTCCATTTTTGGCTGGGGATGGCCTCCTGCAACCCTCTTCCAACGAAACTGGAGCTCAGGAGGGCTACACGGAGCCCTCCTGAGCTCCGTTTTTGCTGGCAAAGGTATCATGGGCCAGTCCTTTGCTGTTTCCAGGCCAGATCTAAGCACCCCACGGGCCAGATCTGGCCCATGGGCCTTGAGTTTGACACCCATTATATACAGAAGAAAATAAGAAAATCTGTGTTCAGAAAATATACTTACTAGCCCAGAGAAAAGTTAAATAATTTTGTTATTTAAAAGGAATAATAAAGGAAATGGGGATCACTGGATGCAAATTTGCTCCAAAACAGAAGAAGATAACAAAGGATGCAAGAAAAAAATTGCTTTGCAGTTTAATTGGTTTTGTGAGAAATTGAGGGAGGCAGCCCATTTGAACTCAGCAAAACAAAGCCTAATAACAAATAACTGTGAAAAAAAGTCAATGTTCTAGATGCCTGAAATTGTATTAATGTTTCTTGCTCTGACACATAAACACAAATATGTATTGAGGTATTTTGTAAACATAAGACACAGTTCCATACCTGTGACAGCTGTATGCAGAAGCAAATGTAGCAATTATTGATAATAATATTGCCTTTGCTAATCTGACACCAAAAAGAGGACAGCCATTTTACATATCAGGAAAGATAATTCCCACTTCATCTGTGTTGGAACACCATCCAATTACATATGCAAATAAATTCTGGTTTAGCTGTTTTGCACTGAAGTCTCCCTTTGGAACCTTTTTCGTTGAAGCATAGCCACTTTGAGTGGAACAAATAAAATATTATCCTGGGAGGATAGGATTATCTCCCATTGAATTCTCAATGTTGCTATTTTGATATTAAAATTATGTACATCTATTCTTCTGTACAGTGACTGTTGGAACAAGCAGGCTAGAAACTCAGGTTTCTAAAGACTTCAAACACTTTTTATTTTATGTCCGTGTATAATTTAAATATTTCGATTTCGATTTTGACAACTGATTATCTTGTAGATAGGAAAAATATGTAACCAATATATTAAATAAGATGTTTATTGGAATTCCACAAATATTGCTGTCTCCCATATAATCCTACGTGTCGGTTAAGATCTGGGAAAGGAAAGGCATTTTTCTGCAGGATCCTGTCTGTAGAATTCTCTCTTAGGCTCTCACAGAATTCTTAAAAATTGGAGGTTGAAACAAACTCTTCTTAAACAATACAATGACTTGTAGTAGCTAATATATAGAAGATATCATGGTATACTATCAGAATATACTTTTACTGGCTAATCTAGCAAAAGGAGCAAATCATGGATCAAGTTGAAAATAAGTAATGATATCATTACATTTAGACACGGGCAGAGATCCAGGGCCTTGCAAGAGACTAAATGAATCTCAGAGGTAGGCAACAAAAATGTATTGAAGAAAGGGCTGAATTAGCCACATATTTTAAATCCCAAACTCTTCCAAATGTGAATGACAATCATCTGAATCATTCCAGAGGTTTCCTGGAATGAAATGGGCCTTTTTACTTGTTTTTGAAATGCCTATTCAGCATTCCTGAGGCTAATAAGTAGCTGCATATTTCATTAGCTGTTAATCTAGAATTAACCTAGGAAGATAAAACTATTTACACAAAACTAAAATTAATGAGTCGCCTCATATCATAAGACTTGAATAGAAATCCCCAAATCCTTTATTATTCTCCTTTATCATAGAATAAGGATGTCAAACTCACGTTGAACGCCGCCATGTCAACGTGAGTTTGACATCGCGGCGTCACGTAATGTATCGGGACTTTTCCCCCCTTTGCTAAACCAGGCATGGGCATGGCCAGCGTGTGACGCATCCAGCCCACGGGCCGGGAGTTTGACAGCCCTGCCATAGAAGGACTCTGAGCAACTTCCATTCCCCTCTTACAGTATCAAAGATGAATGTTAGAATAAACAGCATGCAATTATAAAACCTTCAGCACTGAGGAAAATTAAGCATCAAGCAAACATACAAACAAAAAAAGCTACACATAATAGTTCCACTCCAGGGCTCTCTTAAAAAGCCATATGTTAATGGGAGTTTGTCTATCTTGGGAAATACGCTATTCCAAAGACGAGGTGATTAAAATTGAAAACGCTGTATTATTCCATGGTCCGTGGAGATGGCAATGCCTAAGAGAAGAGAACCAGAGACAGGCTACCCTTTCTGATCCTACCACATGGAGAGAAACCACAGGGAGAATTTGGTTCCGTGGATATCCAGGTCCTTTAAACATGAGAACTAGCATTTTCAATCACATCCAACTAATATCAAGTGGAGCTCAGAAAGATTATGTAAGGGAACTTCGACACTTCCATCACTATTTGAGAAGCTGTACTCTATACCAGGGTTCTCCAATCTTGGCCACTTTAAGACTTGTGATATATCATGATATATAACTGGGCATCATTCACATACTGATGATGTAAATACAAGCTACCCAGGGCTGAAATTTGACTTGAAAGGATTTAGATAATCTATTTCCTCCAGGAGATGGATGCAGATGCATTCACACACAAAGCTATGCGTAACATTAAATTTGACACAACATAAATTGGGGAAACTATAAACTTTTTTAAATACTAGATCATGGCACCCTCATTGCATAGCATTCTTGACATATGGCATTATTCAAGGATTTGCATGTTAACTTGCATGTTTAAGGAAGCAGCCTTAAACAATCGACATTTGTCTGAGTCATGACTATTTTGCCATTCCTCATCAGAAAAATATTACCACCTACCCATTAAATAAAGATTGCCTTCTTCCCAATCAGTGATTAAATAATCTTTCAGATGCTGCTAGGCTTTTCTGAATATAAAGAGAAAAAGTGGTAACCTCTACTTACTTGAAACCCCAAGCAACCTTGGTGGTGGCGGTGGAGGTGGCGGTGGCGGTAATGGAGGTGGTCTACATTGGCAGATATGCTGGCAATTATCTGTAGCTTTCTCTACTACAGGCTTAGCGCATGACTTCTGGAGTTCGCCCTGAGTAATCTGCAAAGAATGAACAAGCATTCAACTGATTATCTCTCTTCAATACTTCAATCAAATCATTCAAATCAGCTCCATGTCTAATAAGCTTAGACAGCAATTCATTTCTCACTTTTGTATACATGGTGCTCTCAAACACGGTATGTGAAACTTCTATCTTTTAAATCCAAACAGTAGTTTCCTGTTTGTGGAGAAACACTATACAGCGTCCTTTTCATTTCTTTCTAAACTCTTCATTGTGTTCTCCACTGTCTCTCTTTGCTTTTTTATTTTCTAGCATACAAAAAGTGAATTTGTAACTGGGTAAATGGAGGGCATAGTCCTCTGATCTGAATCAGGATGGGGCTTGGGGTGGGAAATAGATGGTAACCTTTTGTGTCCCCTACGGCCCTAGTCTGGGTCAAGCTTCTTGCATTTGCCACTGGAAAAAAAAAGTTTTACTTTCTGCATGGCTTCATATTCCCAGTTTGGCCCTATATCTTCTATTGCCTTACTTTTTGGTCTAAAATAGTCCCCCTCCATTTTTCTTTTACAGGTAGTCCTCGATTTACAACCACAATTGAGCCCAAAATTCTGATTGCTAAGCAAGACAGTTGCCCCATTTTACAACATATCTTGCCACAATTGTTAAGTGAACCACTGCAGTAAAGTTAGTAACGTGGTTGTTAAGTGAATCTGGCTTCCCCATTGACTTTGCCTGTCAGAAGGTCATACAAGGCGATCACATGATCCCGAGACACTGCAACTGTCATCAATACATGCCAGTTGCCAAGCGTCCGAATTTTGGTGCAGCAATGGTCATGTAAAAAAACGGCCATAAGTCATTTTTTAAAATTCCATTGTAAGTTCAAACAGTCACTAAACAAATGGTCATTAAGTCGAGGGTCACCCGTATGTCTTTTTATTCTCAGGTTTGTCATTCTAAAATCTGATAATATCTATTATCTTTGAATTTTACTTTAAAGACAATTATATTTTTATTTAATTCCATATCCCTCATCCTGAAGTACAGCCAAGGCATTTGTGAACACTCATTGGATCCAAATGCAATGCAAATCTATATTCTTCTATATATATAAAAACATGTGTGTGTGTGTGTGTGTGTGTGTGTGTGTGTGTGTGTGTGTGTGTTCCAGGATAACTCTGGAATGCCTTGAGCAATTTCAACCAAACTTGGTACACAGACGACTTACTCTCTGGAAACAAACACTGTGGGGGTAAGACATCCCTAACAACCCTTAGGGGGGGGGTGCCTTAAAATGGCTTCTACTATACAGCACAGTGGACTTGCCATGGTAACGGCTTCACAGTACTCCACAAGGGGGTTCCCTCTCAGCCCTCCAAGGAAACGTTGGGCGATTGGCCAAGTGCAATCCAAAAAATGAAACAAACTCCTGAGGAGAGGAATAAAAGACTTGCAACGCTGCGTGAGAGACAGTACAACAGCGTGGGTCTCGACTACAGGATTTTCCTGTCTAATACAGGATTGAGATAAATAAATACCCGGGGAATACCGGGTTATCGGCTAGTATCATATACAGAACATATACAGAAGCTCCAAATCATATACAGCTTGTCCTTGACTTAATGCCCTTCGTTTAGTGACTGTTCAGGTTACAGTGGCACTGAAAAAAAGTGGCTTTAGGCCCTTTTTCACCTGCTGTCAAACCAAGTCAATGGGAAGCCAGATTTCACTTAACAACCATATTGCTCACTTAACAACTGCAGTGAGTCACTGAACAACTGTGGCAAGAAAGGTTGTAAAATGAGGCAAAATTCACTGAGCAAGTATTTTGCTTAGCAGTGGAAATTGACTTTGCTTGTCAGCAGGTAGCAAAAGGCGATTGTGTGACCGCAGGACACGGCAACCGTCATAAGTACATGCCAGTTTCTAAGTGGCTGAATTTTGGTCACGTGCCCATGTGGATGCCACAATGGTCTTAAAAGTGTGGAAAACGGTCATAAAGTCGCTTTTTTCGGTGCTATTGTAACTCTGAACGTTCACTACACGAATGTTGATAAGCCGAGGCTATTAAACAAATAGCCTATCATCTACCCGCACCGTGCCCCGGGTTTCAGCAAAATCAATAAAATCCAAACACGCATAAAAAAGGGAGTACATTTTACAATCCTCAGCTTTGCTTTTCGAACTTTTGTATCGCCAGGCTGGAAGCACCACAACAACGACGCAGCAGAAAGGAAGGGAGAAACTCCCACCTGAGGTTAGGAATGGAGCTTTTCAGAGCCTTTGTGTTGTGTTGTGTTGTGACTCAGCTCCCTCCTTCCTATTGTGTCTCCCAAAACAAAAAGAGGGCAGCTGCATTGTCCCAGCTGCTAAAAACACAGCACAGCTGGGGTCTCCTTCCCGGCTCCACACTATTAATTGTGGCAGAATCTGTGCCTGTGTGTGGGTTTGCAATTGTTTACACAGTGAAATCCAGCCACCGCCTCAGCCATGCAGAACGGGGCTGCTCTTGGAAGGGTGTAGCTGGCGATTTGAGGGGAAAATGCCACTTTCTGGTGCCAATTGAGACAAAGCCTCTACAACTGCCTGATGCTGAAGAACGGAGGCTGCCCTCGGAAAGCCAGAAAATATATATTTATTTTTTTCCCCTGTGTGACCCAGCTGCTATTTTTCATTTTGCTGGAAGAATATGTTTATCGCTTTTTATCTTCTGGGTACAAAGGATTTGGAAAAAACACAAGGTACGCAACTACGGCCACAATGGGTGAACAGGCAGCTTCGGTTTACCACAACATTTCTTAGCCGTGACAACTTCCAGATGTGTGGACTTCCAACTTCCAGAATTCTGGGAGAAATTCTGGGAATTGGGAAGTCCAGACATCTTTACGTTGCTAAGGTTTAAAAACCCTGGTTTACCATCTGCAAGCAAGAGAAAAAAAATCTCGTTCATAACGATAACTGATTTAAAATAACCTGAAATGTTAGAGATGCTGTACAAATGAAAAATCGGGATTTTTTTTTACTTTGCTAGCATGAGGCATGTGGGTGGTGAGAAATTGCATTAATCAGGTTTTTTTTTTTTAAAAAGAGAAAAATATTAATGTAATTAGTAAGTGCTAATTGCTAAAGGATATGGAAGTTCAATAGGTAACTTTGCACAAGAAAACTTAACCAGGTTTAAATGAAACGTGAAAATGCAAATGCAAGAGAGAAGGAACGTTTTCTAAAATAAAATAAAATAAAGTGGCCTACCAGCCCCATCGGGAGGTGGAGGGAAAAGTTTCTTGCACCTATAGAACATAGAATCATAGGGCTGAAAGGGACCTTGGGGGTCTTCTAGTCCAAGGTAGGAGACCTTATGCCATCGCAGACAAATGGTTGTCCAATCTTTTCTTGAAAACCTCCAGCGATGGAGCCCACACACAAGAGAACATTTAGAGATGAGAAGGTCCTGGAAAGCATGGAAGCTAATAAGAAAATTTATATTTAATGAATGAAGGGGACAATTAGGGATATAGAAAAGCTATAAAAATTGGCACAGGGGATGAACATGCTGAGATTAGAAGTCAGAAATAGTAATTTAATAGAAGATCCCATTGAAGGAGAAAGAAGGGTCACAGGATTCAAACTTGAAAAAAATAATTAAATGAGGGGAATTGCCGAAGCTTAAAACATGCATTGAGAAAGAAAATGAGTATAATTTAATCATACTGAAAAAGCCTTGAAAATAAGCCTGCATAATGTGAGCTTGACTTTTGTTTTTTTTACATTCCCACGTTTCCAGGTTGGTCATATACTGTATATAAGATTCTCTTTCCTCTGTTGACCAGAAGGAAAATCTAGCCAGTTGGTTGAGAGTGAGATGCGTTGCTTAAAGCAGAAAAAAATGCTGCGGTGGCGTAGTGGTGGGAATGCGGTACTGCAGGCTAATTCTGACTGCCAGCAGTTCGATCCTCACCAGCTCAAAGTTGACTCAGCCTTCCATCCTTCCGAGGTCGGTAAAATGAGGACTCAGATTGTTGGGGGCAATAGGCTGATTCTGTAAACTGCTTAGAGAGGGCTGTAAAGCACTGTGAAGTGGTATACAAGTCTAAGTGCTAAGTGCTATTCTTTGAAACACATTTTTTTTCCCAGTAAGACCGGTCTATCAGGGCAACCTGGTCTACCCAATTATGGGACTGAGCATACTTCTTCCGCTTTCACCTTTCAGCCCCAGTCCAGGAGCCTTCGCAGGCAGTCGCTCTTGTGACAAACTATTTTTGTGTTGAATTTATGTTTACCGACAAAGAAATAAAGGGAGACTACTATAAAATAGCCTGGGTTTGAATCCCAGAAGGGCATGGCTAGCTGATAAGAGCGAAATAGCTTGAAATAGATCTATACTACTCTCCCTTTATTTCTTTGTCAGTAAACATAAATTTAACAAATTAACTTCTGTTGACTTTGTAAACATATCCATGTAGTTTTCTTTTTTTAATTAGTGTTTTATTTCAGTCTTAAAAATATATAA
>JANHJO010000899.1:56671-67476 GCA_032468235.1 Pseudoxyrhopus heterurus
AATCAAATCATACTAGGAAACAAATAAAACAATATAAATTATAAAGATACAAGCAACACGGTTATAGTCATAAGTGGGAAGAGATAGATACTAAGAAGGATGAGAAGAGTAATAGTAATACAGTCTTAGTAAATAGTTTGACGGTGTTGTGGGAATTAGTTGTTTAGCAGAGGGATGGCATTCGGGGAAAAACGTGTCTAGTTATTCTATAGCATCGTTTTGAGGGTAGAAGTTGAAACAGTTTATGTCCAGAAAATCAAACCAAAGTTGAAGGGTGAGGGAGAAAATATATTAAAGCTTTTCTGCAAAAATAAATGATGTGTGATATAGGATTATATAGTATATGATATAGGATTATGCAAACTCTGTAAATTTGTTATTTTATAAGGGCATTAAGAGTAATTGTTATTAAATTAAATCATGAAATTATTCAATATTAAATAACAATTTGTTAAATTATGTAATCACTTTTAAAAGTGATGATGGCATGTTTCATGATTTGGGAGAAGACCAGATAGAATCTGCTAATCAGCAAACATCTGTATTGCTACAGATGGGTGCAGTGACATCATAGGAGAAAGTTCAAGGCAAACTGCAAACAGACAAAGGAACAGATTACAAGGCTTGCCTCAAACAGACTTTTGTTTCAACTTGCCTCTATTTCTATGTAGGCACACACATACATGACAGTACAGTACATAGATAGGAACAATTCTTCGTTATGATCTCCAGCCTCTCTTCAGAAACTGCAAGAGCCATCTGGCTGGTTGTAATTCTTCACAATGTCTTTCCCTCTGGCTGACCCACAAGAAGCATTCAGAAAGGCAGCTAGCAGCATCCTGCTACCTCCTCTGTACTTCCTTTACAAGTGCTTTCTAGAATGCTGAAAAAAAATAAGCATAATCATGACCATAATTATGGTGTTTTTTATACAGGTGTATAGAAAAACCACCCTTCAGAAGAGCCAGGAAGCAGCAGAGGGACGGGGGCAAAACACCTGAGTGCCTTGACGTCAGAAGGAGAGATGACATCCCAGGAGGAGCAGGGAGTTCTGGCTGAAGTTGGCATCCTCTCTTTGCCTCTATTGACCACTCAGGAAATGGTGGGAGGCCTGGTGTTGACCTTTTCTTGCTTAAATGAATCTCTGGGTTTAAGGGGAGGTTCTCCCTCACTCCAAGGTGTAATTTAGAGAGAACTGATGATTTCCCATCCCCATATACAGGTAGTCCTCAATGTACAACCACAGTTGAGCCCAAAATTTCTGTACTAAGCAAGACAGGTGTTAACTGAATTCTGCCCCATTTTACGACCTTTTTTGCTGCAGCTAAAAACTGCAGTTGTTAAGTTAACAACACAGTTGTTAAGTGAATCTGGCTTCCCCATTGACTTTGCTTATCAGGTCACAAAATGTGAGGACACCAGGACAATGCAACCATTATAAATAGGACTCAGTTGCCAAGTGTCCAAATTTTGATCATCTGACCATAGGGAGGCTGCAATGGTTGTAAGTGTGAAAAACAACCATAAGTCACTTTTTTGAGTGCTGTAACTTGGAGCTGTCACTAAACAAATTGTTGTTAGTCAAGGATTACCTGTATTTTTGAATAAATCTAGCTGTATAATGAAGATCTGTTAGTATTCATCACTAGGCTAAGCCAATATCTGCATCCAGGACAACCATATTGTGTCTATAAATAAATGCTGAGTCTGCTACTTAATTACTCTGGTAAAAGGATTCACTGTTGCAGCATTCAAAATGAAAAATACTATGTTGTTGCTTAAAACATACTTGCAGACTGGAGAGAAAAAAAGTAACAATAATTCCATTTTTTTTCCTGATAACTTCACTACTATTTGGATATCCTGATAGGCGGTATATAAATACAGTGCTATTGCTATTGCTATTCCAGTTACATTAAAATATTATCTTCTCTGCTAAGATCTGAATATGCATCGGAGTGGGAGAAAACTCTTGATCAGGTGGTTCTTCGCGGTCCTTCCCTCTTCTTTTATCTTTAGATGGTTCCTTGTTTTATCAAGAAGCTAAAGGTTTCCAAGTGGCAAAATAAAAGTTCAAGGAAGGTGATGGAAAGTCTACGTCCTAATGGACAACTTGAAACTCTTTCTGCTCTGCCATCCTGGTGGGCTCCGGTTGCATCACAAAAGCCAAGTTGCAAGATGTTGTAAGAATTTATGAAATCTATATATTGTACTGAAATACAGGTTAGCTTTTGCAATGAAATGTCATCGGTGCAGTGATGGCATGCAGCTGTTCTTTGTTTGTTTTGTTTTCAGCATTTTCAGGAGTGGGGTCTTAGGGCGGGCTGATCTCTTGGAATGGTCTTCTTGAGGCAAAGATGGTCAGGCATTGTGAAGTGATTGTTTCTTTTTAAAGAAACAAGTCAAGGCGGGAGGCCCCTGCCCCTGCTGCTTGCCCATGGTCCATGGCAGCTCCCCATTTTTACCCACTCCCCGTTGTAGTCCACGTAGTACTGTTCGAGCCACAGGCACCCTCCTCAGCCATGCACAAGCACCGACGCCCATAGTTTGTGCAGTACTGTAGTGCAAGATAACACAAGATCAGTAGTGCGAGGTCTTGCACTACTGATCTTGCACTACAGTAGTTAGGCCTCTGTTCTCTGTGAACTGAGGCTTGTACCAGATCCCACCAAAGTGCGTTTGCAAGCTGACACAAATTGTTTCAACTTCTACCTTCAAAACAACGCTATAGAGCACTGAGCATCAGAACAACTAGACACAAGGACAGTTTTTCCCCGAATGCCATCATTCTGTTAAACAACTAATTTCCATAACGCTGTCAAATTATTACTATTACCTGTATCTTTACAATTTATATTATTTGTTTTTCCTTGTATTTGATTATTTATTATTTAAATTATTAGTATTGAGTATTAGATTTGACTGCTTATTAGTAACCTATGACTATCACTAAGTGTTGTATGTTATTAATGTATTTTATTTTCTTCTTTTGTCTACTGAAAGCATACTCACCAAAGACAAATTCCTCGTGTGTCCATTCGCACTTGGCCAATAAAGGATTCTGATTCTGATTCTGATGAGACTTTGGGGCAGAGAAATCGCCTTGCTTGAAGCCTCCCAAAAACTTGAAAATGCCTTTCGCACCGTTCCAGTCTCGGTGCAAAGAGGGTTTTCAAGCTGATGGGAGGTTTCAAGCAAGGCGATTTCTCTGCCCCGAAGTCTCATCAGCTTGCAAATGCTCTTTGCGCCAAGGCTGTGGCCGTGCGAAAGGCGTTTGAAAGCCGGTGGGAGGCTTGAAGGAAGGGATTTCACTGCGCAGAGTCAGCTTGCAAACACTTTTCCTGCCATCCCAATCTTCCTCTGCACTCGGGAAGGGATGGGGACACGGGGGAGGGAATGGCAGCGCTGCCACTAGCCATGGCTGGTGAAAGGGGGCTGTGAGGCCAGGCCAGCAAGCAGGGCATGGAGGCCCTGGTGCCGGCACAGTGCTGATCTACAACTTGGTGCAGCCATATGGGCTGCAACATGGTCAGCCTTAGATCTGACCTGCGCAGCTGCCCTAGAATGACAAATTAATATGTACAAAATGTGATGAAAATGTGAATTTTTTATTATGTATAATACTTGTACCCGGATGACACATTGTTTACTAAGAGGCATGCAAGAGGTGTCAGAGCACAACCCCAGACTCTGTGGAGTGTTGAGAAAGTAAGTGGGACCCTAGAATTCTTATTATTTCTCCTTAAACCACTGGGAAACTCTAAAGCATCTTACCTGCGGACCTTGAGTTTGACACCGCTGCTTTAGGTCATATTAACGTCAAAGCCAAAAAGCTGCTCAATGACCATAATTTCACTTGAGATGAGAATTATATTTCCCTCAAAATAGTGGCTCCATTTTTTCTACTTTTATTTTGAATTAGGATTGTTGATTAATTTAATTTTGAAAAAAAATGCTGTCTTCTTCCTAGCAATGCAAGCAGACAATTCAGAAGAGAGGATGGAGCCTCAGAGCCCCATCATATTCTGGGTTTTGCTTCTACCGGTATTAATTGTTAGACCACTGACCACCACTTGCAAGGTTGGCAACCCAAATCACAGGCTTATTTGGAGATTCACTTGATTTTTTTCTGGGTTTTTTTAAAATGCTTGTTCGTTCACAAAAATGCAATTTGAGGGCTTCTTCCTATTCTTCTTGTCCTTTCTCATGGTGCTGTATTTTGTCTTACCTTCCTAACACCTGCTGCAGTCATTATCTGCCTGTAGTCCCGAAGAGAAAGATTCATTGCCAAATTGGCTATTTCTCTCAGCCTTACTAATCTCCTGCAGTTGGTGTGGGATGGCTGTGAAGTATCAGCAGAATCCCAGAGCAATCCGTGTCTCAAATTACACCACTTGGACATGTGTCTGTTTGTCCGTGAGAGTCTCTGCCAGGAATTTCTTAAATAGCTCCCTGAGTTAAAAAAAGCAAGTGACTCTTAGGCTCCTTGTGCTCTGAGCAGGGCTTTTAGTTCCCCAGTGCAGCTGATATTATTCAAAGGGTGAGTTCACTTCTGGGATAAACCTCCGCTACACAAGTCTAGCCTTTTCCTTTGGCCTTTTCTGCTTCGCCATATTACTGGAGGGAAAGGGATGTGAGAAGACTTTCATCCCATGGATTCCCAAACATGTCTAATGGGTATCGTACACTGTCTCAGCATCTCAACGACTTGAAGAAGGAGAACTTCAGCCTTAAGTTGCGCATTTACTTCTTAGAGGAGCACATACAGCAGAAGTATGAAGACAACAGAGAGGACATCTACAGGCAGGTGAATTGATAGTTTGTTTATTTATTTATTCATCAAACAAATTCAAATGAACAAAAGGAAAGAACTAAAATGTGAGAGGGATGATAGGCATGCTACTGCACGTCTCATGCTCCCTTAGGGATCTTTTAAATATGGGATGAGAAGTTAAGTTGGAATTAAAAGACAACAGAATAGGGTAAGATATTTCAGACTTTGACAACTCTGTTACAAAAATAATTTTTTTTACAATCAAGTTTAAAGTGGTTTACATTAAGTTTAAAGTGATTGTTTGCATGCATTACATTATGATTAAAACTAAAGAAATCATTTATAGGTAAGGGTTACTATGTACAATTTTGTTTGCAATGTCTAAAATCTGATTGCAAGCATCGCAGTTCTAAACTGCAAACCAAGAATTTCAAGCCTAGTAGCATTAAGATATTCTATTAATGGGCAGAAGAGTGCAAAACCTTTCTTGTAAAGTACTTCTGAACTCGCTCGATTGTATTAACATCCGATATGTGGCAAGAATTCCAAACAGTTGAACAATATTCTACGATTGGCCTAATGTATATTTTGTAAGCTCTAGTGAGCAATACAATATTTTCAGGGGAAAAAACTTTGTAGAATTAAATTCACAAGTTTTAGTGCTTTTTTTAGCAATGCTGTTACAATGAATTTTAGAACATAAATTGTTCAGGATGAGTTCACCCAGGTCCTATTGGGACTGGAGAATGGGTGGTGATGAATCTTTAGGCAGAGTTTAGTTTTAGTTTTATACTATATTGAAAAAAGTCATTGTAGGAAATTAATAATATTTCAACATGCTTAAACAATTTGTTTTGTCACTGAAGGTTAGGCTCCTGTAAAGTTGGCTTTCAGTCAGGACCAACAGCTATTTCATTAAAGAAGGAGACAGGATTCTGATCCAATTACCTCTGCTTTTAACAGCTTTTATGCATAATTTCTTAAGAAAAAATATTGATGTATAGTCTCCAAAAATTCTGAAAGAATAGTGTGATATATCAAATGCCCATATGAATTTATGTGTATATGTTCAGGGAACTGAGCACAAACCTAAGGTGAAAACTCAGTGCCTGGGTCTATGAACGGTTTTAGTTGTAAAAAATAAAGCTGGGACATAATTTTAATAAATAAATGCCTACAACTACTTTCACCTATAGCATGAAAATCATCCGTATAATCTGCCTAACTGATAATCAAATCAAACAACATTAATAATTTATGTTAACTTTGAACCTGGAAAGTGGTATCATTTAATAGTGTGTCAATAGTAAAATATAAAATACAATATCATATTTGGGCAAATAAAACATTTTTGAAGATGACTTCTTAATTAGAAGTTTGCTGATGGAAAGTAAGGCTTTAATGTACAGCTGATGAACACACCTGGTTTCTCACTAAAAGAAACTATCAGGTAGTTCAGATGTATCACTTGACAGACTTGGACTAAACCATATTTCTGCATTAATAGATTTCATAGCATTTCTGCTATTCTCCTTTTCTCAACAAATTAACTATAAAAGGATGCATCTAAAACACTCTGCTACATAAAATACTGGAGAGACCACCTCGGTGTTTCACATGCTGAAATAATAACTTTTAAGCTGTGTTGCAAGAAACCCTTATGTTCCTTAGAATGATTATCTGGGAGTTTCCACATAAAGGTCAGAAATGGTAGAAAAGCTTTCTTGAAAGACAGCTTGCCTGTCACTGTTGATTTCCTTGGCAAAGTGCAGCTGTTGCAAGAGATCAGACATTCTCTATTCATTCAGTGGCAGAAACAACGACTGACAGGCTTCAAGCTTGTGTGGTCTGTTTTGATTGTTTACTAGAATACTGACTCTGCCCACTAGAGCTAAATACAAATAAAGGCTCAGAAATCTGTGGCATGCAATGAACCTCACACTGATTACACACACACACACACACACCTTTTTCGGAAAGACTAATGTACTCTAATATAGCTGTCGGACTCTATTTGCACAATGCAGATACCCGTTGTCAACCATGATAGAACAGTGAACCACAAACCCAGCACAGAGGTGCGTTCTCACCAAACACTGAGCTAAAACAAGGCTGGCTCATTTTGGATTCGATATGCCTGTTGAGCCCCAATCCGGGGCTCGCCATACCTGGGGGGGGGAGGGGGCCATACACAACCGGTGAAGCAGCACAAAGTCGAGGGAGCCAAGGGAGTGATGCGCGTGCGAAGCGGTAATCAGACCGGTTGAACCCCACCCCTGGCTGTGGTCCCTGGACTATAAAGTGCGCTGGGAGGCGGAAGCTCTCAGCGCTGATTTTGCAAGGGACTCTGTTGTTCCGTAGTCACTGCGTACCGAGGCTCCGGACCAGTTTTGAGGAATAAAGTTTGGTTTGCTGATCCTTTGCTTTGCTATTGGTTACTAAGCGTGTTGACTTTGGTTCTCCCCAGGTCCAGCCTTGGACCTTTGAGAATGCCATGAAATGCAAGCATTAAAACTGTATACAAAGCTGAAAAAAGTCTAAAATATACAATTAATACTTATTTTACAAATGAGGAAGCCTGAGACTTAGAGATAATGCATCAAGATCAGTTATCCTACTCTTAAAATATCAGGAATAAAAAACTGTTGGGGATCTACTACAAATTACAAAGAAATCTACCAGGAGAAATGATGTACAGTAAAAAAAAAATTTTTTTTGCATTCTCAACTTTGGGATGTGGTTAGTGCAAAAAAATTTATAGCGTGCTACAGTTCCATAACAAAATAAATTTAGTTTTTACTCTTTACTGTTACATATAAATATAAAAGCATTGGTTTACAGTATTTATGCTAAGAGTATCATCAGGTACAAAATTTAGTTCCCATCCACATAAATCTACCTTCACTCAAAGTTGCTCTTAAAATGTTCAGTTAGTAGCAGTGAAGGTCATTTCTCCAAGCTTAGACATGGTGGGGTAGTTTTTTAAAAAGCAAATAGGGAAGAAAGGACTGGCATTCTTTCCTTCTGATCCCTGCTTAGTATTGCCTGTTTCTAGTGTGGATATTAGGTTTTGGGCACTTCCACACAGCATCATTTCCATTTCGTCCACAAAATTTTGCAGCAAACTATATTATTATCTTTATCCTTTTCAGACCTTAAAAGGTTGTTTCCCCAGGTTATTAATAAGAGAGTGCAAATATAACATTTAGTCAGTGCTCTGTCCTCTGAGATATAAAAGTTCCTGGAGTGATAAATGTTCCTTTTCCAAAGAGAAAAGGGGAGTTCCCCAGATAAGCAACAGTGTCCCTAGTACACGAAAATTATCCAGACATTTTTATAACCAATGACCAATCTGATTATGGAGTGCAGAAACGAAACAAGTGGTTAACATGAACTGGATTTCCTGTTTTTCTGAGGAAATCTAGGCAGTAAGGGAGGCTAGAATGCAAATGGGAAAGATTGCTTTGAAATTCATTGCTTTGAAATGGGTGGTTTCTACTACACCTTCAATTCATTATGCAAACAAACTTTTAAGAGTGGTCAAGAATGTATTGTCTTCTGCCCTTTTGGGGGCCATCATAGTTCAGAAAGCAGTCTTTGTGTACTTGCAGGCATTCTGGGAGGAGGTTATTTCAGTGCTCTTTAGTCTGAGTTACATCTTGGTCTTGGGATAAAAGTAGCAATGCTTCGCTTTCTTCTGTGGGAGCATGGCATAAAGAGTGTTACTATTGCTGCTGCTTTACCTATCTCATCAGACATTTTTGATACAGTTGGTGAATGTGACCCCCTGGAAAACACAGTTGTGTACCCCTTTTATAGAGGTATAACATTTGGAGCATCAACTAGGACAATACTTGTCTTCTTGCTATATATTTTTGAATTTTTGAAAAGAATCAACAGCTATAGAAATGAGTGATCTAACGCGATCAACCTTCTCAACCTGGTGTCTTCATAAGATATTTAAATGTAACTTTAGTAATTTCTGGTCTCCTTGATATTGACTAATGGTGATTGGCAGTGGTGGGATTCAAATTTTTTACTACCGGATCTGTGGGCATGGCTTGGTGGGCGTGGCTATGTGATCGGCCAATCAGAGGTGGTATTTGCTGGTTCTGTGATCCAATCAAAATTATTGGTACCAGTTCTCCCGAACCTGTCAGAACTGCTTGAATACCACCCTCTGGTTATTGGAGAACAGCAAAAGTTATAATTGAACACACAAGAAAGGCATCAGGTTTAGAAAAAGGTCAAGGTCAAGGTCATACAATGTATGAATTACTAAAAAGTTTGGACAAAATTCTCCATCAAAATTTTCTGAGAAAGTGTGTTTATCAAGGAGAAGAGATAAATTAGGACATAGCAGCGAGCAATATATGGAGAATTTGTACAGTATGAAAATTAATACCGATGGGGAAGGATGAAACAAGTCTTTTACTGTTCAAGAATCGGAAAGACTCAAAATCATAGACAGCTACCACCCATCAAAATAGACTCTTGTTGATTCAATAGATCAGTATTAACTAGGTATAATACAGCTTCACATCTTGATAATAAGAGCTTGTACCAAGAATTTGTAATCATATTCTGCTAGAGAAAGGTTACTATGGTGTTGACAGTTGCTGTTGACAAAGCAAGAGCAGCTGCTTTGGTGCAGAGCTGCCAGCCAATGGCTTGTGATTCTCAAATAGAGAAATTATAAATAGTTGGGTTACTTAATCAGATGTTTATGACTGAGGCATGGGACTCAGCGGTCTTTAGGAAAAGTAGTATCACATATAGTGGCTTTGTCTCAGGAAAAAAAGTGATGCTGCTTTTAGCAATATTTGCTAATTATTTACTAATAATGGATACATAGACAGCTCAAAGACAAGGGGAAAAAGAGAAAAAAATGGAGGAGATGGACTTTCTGATTCTCTTCTTTCTGATTTCTCATCAGCTGTTGGTAGCATAAATCAAAATATCCTTTTGGAAGGGCTATTTGGATGTTGGACAAACAATTTTTCAATGATTTCAGAGAGCAGGGCTAAGATGTCGCTTGATCTCACAGTAGTTCTACTTTGTTGTCAGGCAAATGTGCTGTTTAGCATCTCCATGAAACCATTAAAGTTGGCTAGAAATGTGATATTTGTCATCAATGTTACATAGATGACATAAGATTTCTCTCTCTGTCCTTCTAAGTTCCTTACATTTAGACAAGACTGCAGATATTCCATATCAGTACTTGAAAGCGATAGCGAACTGGATTAGATCTAATAAACTGAGGATACTTTCGCACATCTGTGATCTTATGCCATTATCCCTTATAGAAAGTCAGTTTATTTTCTTCTTACTTAGCTGCAGTGATTTATACGCAGAGATGTCTTAGGTTTGTATATACCTCATCTCTTAAAATGTTTTTATTGGTACCAATAAAAAACTTGATGCTACACTTAAATACCAGGTGATCAATTAAAAGGATGCAAATGAAGAAAGGGTTTACAAATCCTTCTTCACTCTCTGTAATCTACAGAAAATCATCGCCTCTCAAGACGATTGTTAGAAAAATATGGTACAGATAGCATCATCACCAGATGGATCTGTAAGTGGCTGACATTCCACATTCAACGTATGGTCCTCAATGGAACTACATCTGTATGGAGAGAAATATGCAGTGGTGTACCCAAAGATTCCGTCTTGGGTCCAGTACTCTTCAACATTTTCATAAATGATTTAAATGAGGACAACTCAATAGAAGGGGAACTCATCTAATTTGCAGAAGACACCGTTTGGCAGGAATAGAGAAGATTTTTGAAGACAGGTTCAAGATCCAAAACAATCTCAACAGACTTGAACATTGGGACCTATCCAACAAAATGAAATTCAATGTAGAAAAAAACAAGGTTTTCACTTAGGCAAGAAAAACCAAATGCACAGGTATAGAAATATAGGTGGTACTTGGTTCAACAGCAGTAACTGCAAGAGTGATCTAGGATTCCTGGTAAACAACCACTTAAATATGCAGCCACCAAAAAAGCCAACACAATTGTGGGCT
>JANHJO010000899.1:83624-93724 GCA_032468235.1 Pseudoxyrhopus heterurus
TTGGATTAACAGTCAGCTGGGTACCGGCAGCTAAAGATTTAGCTACTGACGGAAAGGAAGTCTCCACCGGAAGTCCTCGAAAATTAATCATATCATTAAAGTTTTGAGCAACGTTGTGTTTTTCTCTGTCAAGATGCAAGTTCCATAATACTGTACTGAGTTTCTTTCTTTAATTCTCCAGGAAATATTCTTGTTCTTTTTCAGGACTTGCAGATGCAATTGGTTGACACTGAAGAAATACCAGCAATTGAACGACTTACTCAAGAAGTTTTGATGCTTCAGGAAAAGGTAGCAAAAATGGAAGCACAGAGACAGGAAGCCACAGGAGACAAGAGGCAGCAGGTAGGTGTCATGTGATGAATTCAAGCTAGCATGACTTAAGCTTCTGTCCTGCCTTGGTTCCAAGTAGATGGGATTCTGCCTATTGTGTTATTATTTTTATGGCATTGCTGAGATACACTGAGAGCTACTTTGGTAGAGCAGTTAAAGCATCAGGCTAGAGATTGTGAGTGATTCCTATCTTAAGCACAGAGTCAGCTGGATGACTCTGGGCCAGTCCCTCTCTCGTTCCCAGGAGGAAAGCCATGACTAACCACTTTCAAAAACCTGTCAAGAAAACTGCAGGGACTAGTTCAGGCAGTCACCAAAAGCCAGGAGGGGACTTGTAGCCAATTTAAATGTAAGCAATAAAACCTACATTTATTGCCAATTGAAGTGGACTGTTCATGTTGCAGCTCCTGGTGATGTTGGAGGGCTTAGTAGCGGAGGAGAAGCAGCTGAATGAAGCTCTGAAAGTAGAAAAGCAACTCTATTGCGATTTGGCTCAGCCTGGCAGGTGAGGAAGATAATTTATTCCCATTTTCTAGTTGCAAAAAAAGATGGGCATATGTTTTCCTATTACTCATCGCATATCTAAAAAAGATGGTTGATTCACAGTGCTGAAAAGGATTGGGGGGGGGTCTGTTTGTATGCCTATAATTTTCCACTCTTTTCTTCATGTCAGTACAGTAGTGACATTGTTACAAATTGTAGGATCCATATTGTGTTCAGAACAAGTTGGTACACCTTGTCCTAATCTCCTTCCTTTTGTGCTTTGCCTCACCAACTCCAGACAAGAGCAGATCCTTCAAGTAGAACTGGAGAAGATCCAGGCCCTCCGTGGACAACTAGAAGGGGTCCTTGGGAAAAGCCAGGGGCGCCTGAGCAGGCTGGAGTCCTGGGACAGCCTAGGAGGTGGGGAACAGGAGCGTGTGACAATCCTGCCCAAGCATGCCTGCTGAGCTCTGGCCTTCCCACTGCCCCCGGCGCAGAGCAGCAGCTGAACTAACCCAGCAAGCTTGTGTTGGCGTTGAAGGAGCTCATTAGCACTTGCTGGAAATGGCATTTTTACAAGCTATGTGGGCACCGTTCACATTCCTAATCTGGGCCTCTCAAGAGAATGTAAATACATTTCAGGTTCTTATTCTTTTCTAGTTGGGGCCGCTTTCATTCTCCCCTCCCTTGAATTTGGCTAAATAAAGATTATTCCTATCCCCATTTGGAGTTAATTGTTATGTCCCATATTTTGTGTGCATACGTTATGGAGATGTGGAGAGTAGGAAAAAGGTTATTTTTTTATTTGCTGCATTTGTTTAATAGTTTTGTTTTTATTTTCCTCATGCTTTTGTGTAAAAAACTCTTAACAGTCTAGAATCAGCATAATCTTATTTTAGGTCATCTTAAAATTATGATGAGAGTATTGTGAAGAAATTCCACACAAATTTGGCCTCAGCAGAAACAGAATATTTCATGTTTTTAGTTGTATTTTGTGCAAACTTGCAAAGGAACAATATATGTTTCACTTTATTGGTTCTCCTTGCATAAAGTGGAAGCCTTGGTTTTCTTGCCCAAAAAAGGTCTCCTCTGAAATGTCAAAGTTATTGGGGTTACCTAAGTTGGGGTGGGGTCCACATTCATCCCAACCGCTTTCAGAATTTTTCTGTTAGGTGAAGATAAATTTGATTTTTTTTGTGTTGATTTACATAATCTTCCCTTTCTTCCTAAAGTCCCTAATGCAAAAAAAATATTTATAGACCATCATTGAAATTTTAAATGATAGTATTTTGTATCATATTCAGATAGTACAGGTTTAATGTTGATAACTTACGTTGGAAAGGAATGTTACCACGTACACATCTTCTCCAGGAAACAATAAGGCAATATCACCAAAATCATTTGAAATTCCTCATAATTTTGAATATTGTTACATATAGTTTTCAAAAATCACATTAGTGTTTCAATATTTTGTTTTGAATAAGAGCATTTTTCACTCATGTATTAGTTTATATTAGATTATGTTGTTTAAAAATATGTTACTTCACATGAAACTTACTTGCTACTGAATATCATTAAAACTTTGTACATGTTCTGGTATATAAAAGGTATCAGAGTAAACAAATAACATCAAAGTTTGCTCCCTGTTTCATTCGCTTCATCAACAGACATCCAGCGTGAGATGTGTCCGTATAATTATTCCCTCTGTCCCCATTCAATCAATTCAAGTAAAGGAATATTAGGGTCAGAAAGATATTCATTAAACCATCATGATGGATTTAATCCAGCTGATGAAAATCTCTTTCCTTCACAAATTTTAGAATACCGAAGTCTGATAACAAAAAAAATATGCAAGGACAATCAATAAACTACCATCACTTTCCCCAGGTATATGAAATGGAAAGTGGTTTTTCTGGGCAGAGATTTGCAGTCTCAATTAGAAAGATGTGCTGTTCATTCCCAGCTCTCCAAGGAATTTATGAGGGCACTTACGATGGGAGAACGGGTACATTTGTTACTAACTTTGAAATGGCATAAGGTATTTTCAATATGCACAGTGACATTACGTTCTCTGAAACACTCTGCTTTCAGGCATGCAATTTGGCCAGGCTTGTGACCCCTTTGTTGCTTGTTGGTATAAGTTTTTAACATGAAACCCACTAACGTGTGATGGGGATGATCAGTGATTTGTCTTTGAAAGGGGACAATGCCTGCAACTTGAAAGGCGATCGTTAGAAAGTCTGTAGGTCCCGTGCCTGAGGCGCATGGGATGAGGGCCTCTGGTTTGCTCTGCTCCTGAAAGCACCTGGTTGGCCCATGCCCAAGACGGGCATCTTGGTGTAATCCTGTAAAGGACAATGATTTTATTCGTATTACTCAGGAAGGCATACCACTCACTAGCATGTCTTTATGCATACCAAAATATTCCAAAACCTTTAAAGTGCTGTAACAAGAAAATTCACTGATCAATTACATCAAAGGCTGATGAAAGACCAGAGAAAAATAGTCATTGTTTCAAACCAGAAGACCTACTTAGGTGGAAAGACTTTTGCCATTCTGTTGTTTCAGTTATTTAGGCAGCCATGCATGCTCATCTCTGACCTACGTCTATCTGCAAGCATGATATTTGGTTGGAATTAGGTCAAATAACTTAAATTTACCATTTTTTTCTACCCAATTTATCTTCTGGCATGCTATTAGAACTGGAAGGGGAATTTTCACTGCCCTTTCTCTGGGAAATGAAGCAGGCATTGGGGTGGGGGATGAGGGTTATTGGCTCCAGAGTGAAACCTGGTCTGTGGTTAACTGCACTCGCAAGAGATGTTCTGCGTGTGCTTAGGTGCTTGCTCTTTTACATATGCACTTAGCCAGGAAAAAAAATTCTGATTTCTCATGATCAAATATTTTCTCATAGCAATACTGATTTTTCATCATTTATAGGCTCACAGGCCAAGTATTTCTCACAACACACACACACACACACACACACACACACGCTTCTGTACTATGAACCCTATGAACCCACTGATGAATTTGGCTCATCATCCGCTGCCTTCTTAAGCAGTTGTGCTCTTTGGAAGCCTAGAGGAGGATAATCCATGACAGACATCCATGGACCACCATTGACACTGGGAGTCCTTGACATACGATCACAGCTGAGCCCAACGTTTCTGTTGTTAGTCAGTGAGTTTTGCCCCATTTTACAACCTTTCTTGCCACTGTTGTTAAGTGAATCACTGCAGTTGCTAAGTTAGTAATATGGTTGTAAAGTGAATCTGGCCTCCCCTTTAACTTTGTGTCGAGGCTCGGCGTTTCTGAGCCTCGACACCCGACACTGTCGTGCCACTGTGGCCGCTCGCCCGCACCGCTTGTCAGAAGGTTGCAAAAGTTGATCCTATGATCCTGGGACACTGCAATATGAATCAGTTGATTCCAAATTTTCATCACATGACCATGAGGATGCTGCAATGGTCATAAGTATGAAAAAGGGTTGTGGGTCACTTTTTTCAGTGCCACTGTAACTTCAAACAGTCACTAAATGAAGGGTTGTTTGTCGAAGACTACCTGTACTAGTGCAAAAGTGCTCTTACCATGATCCTGTCAGATGAATCTCTTTTACAATGTTTTATCTAATTTCTTTGTCTGAAGTTTTCTGTGAATTGTTTGAGTCAACGTGGAGGTAATCTTCAATGCTGAGAAGACCTTCGGCTTAGATAGAATAAGGCTCAGTTTTAATGCTTTGGGGAAGCCTTAATACTTTGCACATCAGAAAAAACATATAACGGGTTGGAGTAGAGAGAGCAAACTGAAATTTTGTTTTTCTTTTGTGGAGAAAGATCAGTCTATACCTCAGAAGTGAAGAACGGGGCACTCACAGTTATGGAAATGGCTTTCAAACACCTAGAGAGGTTCATTTTTAAGCTAGTTCAATTATTCATGTTGACTGACAGGGAAAGAAAATTTTCCTCTCACAAGACACCTGTTCTCTCAGTTTGATTATTATAACTTTGTATCAGGTTTTATGATGAATTAGGCTTGAGTTTTGTAGAATTACAGAAGGTTTGAATATTATTTAGTGTAATTGAGGAATATCAGTATCTCACCCTAAAGATACTGATGTTCTTTAGATTTTCAAATGATGAACTTGGTGATTGATTCAATTCAAGTGTCTCCATAGAAGTAGTTATGTTTTGATGATCCCTACTCAAATGAGAGGGTGAGCTGACCCAACTTGGTCAGGTAGAAAAGAAAAGAAAAGAAAGGAAAGAGAGAGAGAGAGAAAGAAAGAAAGAAAGAAAAAGAAAGAAAGAAAGAAAGAAAGAAAGAAAAAGAAGGAAAGAAAGAAAGAAAGAAAGAAAAAGAAAAAGTAAAGTGTACTTTTAACAAAAGAACACTTTACTAAAGCCAAAAGGACACTAGCATAAAAGTAAAAAAAAAGACTGGACTGACTGGAATTTATAATTGATAAATATTTGAAAGACAAATTAAACTATTGGAAAATATTTTGAAACATTGGATGTAACTTTGTAAAGGAAAATTGGAGTTTGGCATTAACTTTGGTACTATTTAACGATCAGCTGAGAACTCTATCCTTTAAAGCTGGAAGATAGAGATGGGGGGACAGCTACTGGTGAAAAAAGGCACTACACAATAGAAGCAAATAGACTAAACACAACTGAAATTGAGAGGAAAGGAGAAATGCAACATCTGGAAGGTCACTCTTTTGTTGTTTGGAACAGGTGGTGTTTTCTTTTTTGAACTTGTTGAATTTGGTGGATTAGAAGACGGCTGGCTTTGAGGATTTGTTTGGAAACTGAGTGGATTGACTTTGGCTTTTTGGCACCTTTTGGTTTCCTCTTTTTTGGATTATTGATTGTTGGGTGTTTGGTGGGCCATCTTGGATCACAATATTTTTTGACTGGATACTGTAATAGGTGAAAAAAGAAGAGTGGAACAATTCTGTTCGTGCTTGGATGAAATGCTGAATTAAGCCCTTGGCTTCACCACAGGCTGCCCCTTGCATTCTATCTCAATGAACTTCCCTGAATCTTTTTCATCCTGCTAAAGATGACTGGGTAGGTGGCCAGGGCTCAGGACCCCAGCGGGTTTGCTTGCTAATTAAAATCTGAGAAGTGAGAGTTGGTTTTGTCGAGGTTCCGGCTGACAAGCCCAACCAAGTCAGCACTCCGAGATGATCAGTTCTCTTTAAGAACCGCTTTATTGAGTACACCATTTCAGCATGCATGAAAGCAAAACCAACTCTAGCTATTTCCCATTGTTTTCATATAATTAAAGAATAGACATTCTCCTCCCTCCTTGTCACAGGTCACATTATCCTTTAGGTGTTCTGGTGTCTCCCAGGTAACTCTTTCAAGTCTCTGGCCAGCACCTGTTGAGATGACCTTGGTTCCCATGGGATGATCTGTTGTTATTGTCTGGTCTGACAGTTCAAACCTCTCCCACCAAACTGAGAAATGAAAAGATGGCTGCAGCAGCGTGGGCCCGTTTCAAAGTTGACACCTGGTTAACTTTCCCCTTCTTCCCATCTTCCCCCTGGTTATCTCAAAGTGTCCAATTACATTCAAACAAATTGTTTTGGTAAGAGTCCCTGGCTTGGTGGGCTGGATGGTCTTATGTTCCCTTCCATAACCTTGAAACAGCCGGCAGCTCCCACAGGACAGCAGGAAGAGTAGGTTCTATTTCCCAAATCCCAACTTCCCCTTTACCTCCCCACAGCTGGCTCGCTCCCTCCATGGCCTATGGGAGGCTTGCACCTGGCAAAGCCTGGTTGGCGTCATAGGACGACAGTCCTGACATTCTGCCCCCGCCTGTAAAATGGGCTCAACCTAGGGAGAAAGTGGAGGAAGGAAGACAGGGTTAAAAAGGAAGTGCCGTTTAAGATTATCAGGTACAGGGAGTAAAACTGGTGGATGAGGCAGGGCAAGTGCACATGTGCATTGACTCACTCAGTGTTAGAAGCGGGAAAATCCTTCCAAAGAATTAGGTATTGTAGTTTTCCGCTAATAGGTGTGAGAATCAAGAATCCCTTTAACGTCCAAGTGTGGTTCTCCTTCAGCCAGAGTGGGTAGAGGTGGTGGTTTCATCCTTTCATTGCAGGATGCCAGGGTGAGGTGGATGGGGGTTTCAAAACAGGATGGATACGACAAAGGTTTTCTGGCAATTTTAGCTCTAACGTCACTGGGTTAATTTCTCTGTTGATGGGGAAAGGCCTGATGATTTTCAGTCCCAATTTCTTAGTTGGCTGTCTGGACTGCAGAAATTTGCTGGAGAGGTACACTTTGTCTCCAACTTGGAATTCCTTTTGCGGCACTCTCTTTGTGTCCGCATACTTCCTGTAAGCAAGCATCCTCCAATGCTGCAGAGGACTGGCCACCTATTTTTGTTTTTGATCCAATCACTTAATGAGGCATTTGGGGGAGATTGTTGGCGAAGTTCTGACATAGGAGCAAATTCTTGACAAGTGGTCACGTAGAATGTCGCCAACCCAGTGCTAACGTGAATGGAGTTATTGTAAGCCACTTCTGAAAAAGGAAGGAGATCTGCCCAATTGCCTTGTTGGTAGTTAATACAGCAGTGGAGGTACTGCTCCAGTACTCCATTCATATGTTCATGAGGAACTTTGGGACATTCCTAATAACTTCAAAAAATCCTGCCAAAATTTAGACATAAACTGCACCCTCGATCAGAGCTAATTCTCTCCAGGGCTCCAGGGAGCCTATACACATGTTGCAGGAAGAGTTTTGCTAGAGTTCATGCCGAGAATATTTTGGGGCAAGTCCTGAAACACAGCTGCTTACAGAAGAGGTTGGTAATGACCAAAATCCTGGTGTTCCTGAAACTTTTTGGTAGTTCCACAATAAAGAACATCGGGCTCTTGCCTGCTGAAGACCCCTGCCAACCCCCTCTATTCTCCCAGGAGAAGAGAAATGGATCCCTCTTGCTGGAGAGTAGCTGCCACACCTTCCCCTTTCACGATCTTAATAGTCGACGTGTGGCAGTTCAGCTTTACTTTATGGGCTTTTTCTCGGGGTGCCTTGGGCTCACTTTTGAATAGAATGAGCTGGAAGGGACCTTGGAGGTCTTCTACTCCAGCCCCCTATACCTTTTCAGATAAGTGACTGTCTAGACTGTTCTTAAAAGCATCCAGTGATGGAGCACCCATGATTTCTGGAGCCAAGCTCTTCCACTGGTTAATTGCCCTCACTGTTAGGAAGTTTCTTCTTAATTCCTAGGTTGTTCCTCTCTTTGATTAGCTTCCAACCATTGTTTCTTGTTGTGCCCTCTGGTGCTTTGGAGAATAATTTGACCCCCTCTTCTTTGTGGCAGCCCCTCAAATACTGGAATACTGCTATTATGTCACTCCTAATTCTTCTTTTCTTTAGACTAGCCAAACCCAAATCCTTTTTATCAAGTGGGATCCATTCTATGACTTTCTTGGTCTACCTGTCATCTGTTCTTCTTGCTAGGTGACCAGCCCATTCCCATTTCTTTTACTTTTACTCTCTTGATGATATCATATATTTTTGTTTGTTCTCTAATCCACGTGCAGGTCTTTCTGTCTTGCCTTGTGATGCCGAGCATGGATCTCTCCATGGCTCTTTGAAGCCACTCATAGCTTTTGTATCGATTGTGAGGTAAATATCTATGTTTCACTGGCATATGTTAGAGCAAGTAGCACACACCAATTGAAGATTTTTCTCTTCAGGCATAGGGGGAGATTGTTCTTGAAAATTTCACAACTTGCCAAATGCCTGCCAACCATATTTAACACACCGTTCAATTAGATTAGCAGCTATACAATTTTGGAATAATAGATGCATAGAATTCAGCTTACAAACAGATGCAAAATAAGTTTGGAAGAGACCTGCATAGTTTTTTTTTTTCAAGTCCTTTCCAAAGTTACTCTGAGTGAAGAACCCTAACAGACTTTTGAAACTCCAAATTGTCTATTGCAAAACTAATCCCCCTTTCGCTCTTTTCCTAAGCCTGCCCAGCATTTTCTTTTCATAGGAGAGATTGTGCATCGGGCAGATCTAAACTGAAGGTGATCCCATCCCAAAGAGATACAAAGGAACTTGGACCACCTATTTTGCTTTGGATAGAATTTGCCTTGATCCAGTCCAAATATGGAATACACTGAACACCGTTCCAGGATTATCTGGATATACACCCAAATAGTTATGCCTTCCTAAAACCACCCCACCGAAGTCAATGACATATACAGTACAGGCTGAAGTTTTTGTTCAAGAATAATTTCCATTCTGCCTAAATACACTTAGGAAGGCAGCTATTAAAACAACATTTCCCCAACCTGATGTTCTCCAGCTGTTCAGAGCTTCAACTGCCATTATTCTCAGTCAAGAGGACCTTTGGCCATGTTGGCTGAGAGCTCTGGAATTATATCTGAAGGATCCACTGTGGGAAAGACTCATTTAAAGCACAAATTAAGTGTGACTGTTAATTTCAATATGACTTAAGAGCAGCCAAACAACGGGGCTTATTAATTGCAGCACAATTGACTTAAGACTGAAAAAAACCTTAGGATTTTTTACTGCAAGGAAAACTGATTAACATTTGTATTTATAGGTATGTGCATCACACACAAATTCACAAAGATGAGTATTTATGCATGTGAGTGTGTGCATATGCGAGTGTGGGTATGTTGTCCATGCACACTCTCACACATACAGACATACATAAGGCCACGCTATACTGTTGCTTATTTAAAAGAAAGAGAATCAATATACTTTCATATACTAAAAATAGTTCTGGACAGGGGGAAAAAAACCCGTTAAATATCCTGCAGGGGAAAAAAAATGGAATAAGCCTGAAGTATTGTGCTTGGATTTAAGCCACTTAAAGCATTTTTATTTTCCCCCAAGGTTCAGCTGATGCCAAAATTTCAGGCAGGATTTTCTTTGGCTTTTTAATAACTTCCTTATATTATTCAATCCATTAAGTTGACCAACAGATGGCTGTTTGGATGCCAGTTCAGCACTTTTTTGAGAAACTGGGACTATACAAACGCCCCTGTCACATTCAAGTGGGAAGGAAAAAGGCCTATTGAAACATCCGAGTAATGTGCAGCGAGTGCTGCAAAAGCCACCATAGATATACAGTAACAAGCAGGAGTCAAAGGTGTAAATATCTCCTTTGCAAGGGCCCAGCCTTCAGCTCTCTTGTTACTAGGGTGACCAATCGTCCTCCTTTAGGGAGGACAGTCCTTCTTCTGTAAGTTCTGTCCTCCCTCGAAAAGTGTCCTCCTA
>JANHJO010000906.1:3086-13936 GCA_032468235.1 Pseudoxyrhopus heterurus
AGCGGTTTACAAGGTCAGCAGATTGCCCCCAACACTCTGGATTCTCATTTTACCGACCTCGGAAGGATGGAAGGCTGTGTCAACCTTGGAGCTGGTGGTATTCAATCAGCCAAACTGCTGATCTGCAAGTCTGCAGAGTAGTCTGCAGTACCTCGTTCTAACCACTGAGTCACAGCAGCTCCTAATGTTTTGAGACAGCAATAATATGTTTTCTCAGTCTACTTTTTCCTCCTTCTCCTCTTCATTTTGCCCATGCACCCAATGCTCTGTGCACAGACCAATTCAGCTCTTCAGGTATTTTCTGCTCGAGCGAATTGGACTAGATGACCTCCAAGGTCCTTTCCAACTCCATTATTCTGTTATCCAGGCAGCTGGCCTCAAACGTTTTCCCCATTCACTCAGACTGCCAGGCAGAATCCCCGCTGAAAGCAAATGATCACTCAGCTGGGCACATAAAGCATTGGATATACTAGTGAAGCATTCTTGTATACTATTTTCAATTTTTAAAATAATTTTTTTTTATTTCCAAAGTTAAAATATAAAATCGGAAAAGAAGAAAAATGAAAATACAAAACCAGAAAAATGTGCATAAAGACAAAGTAACGAAGATACATAGATTGTCCTCCCTGGTTGAATTCTGATAAATGTATTTCAACAGTAATAGTTTCCCTCACTGTAAAACAGCCACAATTTAAACAAAGCAGTCAACAGGTAAACCCAACAATAAGCTAAACTTCAAAGCTGCCTGTTAATGGTTTATTATTGCATGTAACTTGCAGAAAGTCCTCAAACAGCTTGCAAACTACCATAAGCCCACTGCAATCGTTATCTCTGATCCATCCAGGATCAAATATCCTTGATTGATTCTTATTTTCATTTTTAAAAGACATTACATTATAATCTACATCCCTGACAGCACTACTATACCACTTGTCCCTGCTTTAAAACTGCTCCTATATTCCAGATAAAGGAACAAGATAGGGACAAACACAGATATTTTTTAAAAAAAATCCTGAGTATTCATTATTCAAATTATAGTTTAAATCATGGTACCAGTAGGTCCGTAGGAATAATGAGGAATTTTTCCCTTTGCTATAAATCTGCAATTTATTTGAGAACACAACCAGTTTATTAGAGGAAAAGGTTGTACATTTTGAAAATAAGCATATAGTAGCATGATGAGCAAGATGCCTTTTGAGAATGAACGGGGATTCCGGCAACTAATGTCATCAACAAGTTCAGGTGCACATCTGGGCCTGTTTCCCCCACTGCCCATCTTGGCTACTTATTGGACACTTATGAGAGGTTTCCCTGATTTCTGGTCTACCTACACCACTGGCTGCATTTGCAGACTCCAGACAAAACAGAGAGGTTGATTCAGCCTTCCATCCTTCCGAGGTCGGCAAAATGAGGACCGATTGTTGGGGGCAATATGCTGACTCTGTAAACCACTTAGAGCAGGGGTCTCCAACCTTGGCAACTTACTTGTGGACTTCAACTCCCAGAGTTCCTCAGCCAGCAAAGCTGCCAAGGTTGGAGACCCCTGGCTTAGAGGGCTGTAAAGCACTGTGAAGCGGTATATAAGTCTAAATGCTATTGCTAGTAACATGGAAAGAGGGTTACAGAGGCAGAGAATGACAAAGAAGAGGAGGATTCATGGAACAATACAGAAAAAGGCGAAGCCAGCACAATGTTCTATGATTAAGGCGAAGCTGAAATGCATGGTGATCCTTGGAATTATTGCAGAAGCATCTAGCTCTTCACTTGATCCCACATGCATTCCAAGAGGTTATAAAAATCAACAAGATTGCCATAAGCTCTTAGAAGTATAAGGCCAAATGAATTCTTATAAAGCTTACTGCTAGGGCACGGGAACATTAAATTGATCTCAGATGAATTATAGCATTTCAAACCACAAAACAAATAATAACCTTTCTCATGCCACAAGGTTCAAAGAAATAATATGGGGAGGGTGTCGAGATGTGTGTGTGTGTGTGTGTGTGTGTGTGTGTGTGTGTGTTACTTAAGAGCAGGTAGTGGCCTTGGTCTGCAGGACCTGCAATTGCCTAAGGAAGAAAAGCAAAAGGGAGGGATTTACAACATTAAAAAGACATTGCTGCTTCACTGTGTTACTAAGCGGTGTTGCTGCCTGCAATCTCTAGGATCACTTTTTCTCATCCCAGATGTTTACATAGTACGCTGCTAGAATCAGTTCTCTGTTTTCAATACAAATCTCCTCCTTCTGAACTCTGCAACCTACACCGGCTTGCATTACAGCTCCTAGCAACTTCCAGAACATAGCACTGCTACTGTTGTTCTGGAGGAAGTTGGTTAGTTACACGATTCATTCATACTCTTTGTTATTGTAGTCTGCTGGGCAGAACAGAGTAGGATGCTGCTACCAAGAATCATCCACGTAATTCTTATAGTCAGGTTTTAAAGGGCTGCTTTTGAACAGTCAATGTTTGAGCCTCAAGAACGTCTCTCTTGGCCAACTGATGGCTTTTCGGTGGTTGCATCGACCTTCTGGAATACAGCCAATCAGCTGTTCCAGGCAGTGGGGATCACTGCGCCCGTCCGCTGCTGCCTGACGCAATATTTGCTCCATAAGATGCACAGACATTTCCACCCACTTTGGGGGGGGGAGTAAATCTTATGGGGCAAAAAAATACAGTAGTTTGGATGTTTAAAAGAAACGTTACAATAATGACCCATGCTTCTTAGAGAGCAGAGGGGGGGGGGAAATAAGCAATCTAATTTCAATTTTCTCTTTCACTTCAGTCCAGACAATGAAGTCAGACTTTACAATTTTCTGCTTAGCAAACACTAAAGCTAAAGTAGAGATGTAGACAAATTACAGGTGTGCATTCCCCGTGGGCATGTGAAGTTCCTTGCCCTAATGAAACAAGACCAAGACTGTACACAGCTTTTCCTGGCTTTAATCAAAAATCCTATCAGGACATCGTTGCAAAATTCCTTCTGAAAGACATCAGATTTGGGGGGGGGGGAAGAATAACAGAGTTGAGGTCTTCTAGTTCAACCCCTGCTCAAACAGGAGGCCCTATATACCAATGCAGACAAATGGTTATCCAATCCCTTCTTAAAAACCTCCAATGATGGAGCACTCTCAACTTCTGAAGGCCAGCCATTCCACTGGTTGATCGTTCTGTCAAATATCATGTCAAGAAGCAATCTAATAAAATTTATTTCTGTCTCCAAAGACAACAGAATCTGGTTTATTAAATCAAAAGATTGCCTACAAAGCTGTTGCTGTATTAGTCAGTGAAAACAAAAGTAATAGCATATTGGAGAATAAGTGCTTGGAAGGCAAGCATCACTAAAATCACAGGCATGTGTTAAGAATTGAAATAGTATGGATTCAGTAAGGAAAATGCAAGATTTTTATATACAGTTCAGACCGTAGGTTCATATTTTATCATTACATTCTGTTTAGTATAGAGCTGCAAAAATCCTGATAATGACCAGATGACAACAAATGATTAGATTTTTCTATATCTTTCTGCTTCTATACTTTGATCATCTACAATTTCTGCAGTTTGGATCTAATATCAATTTCACACTCTAGAAATGGCAGTTACTTTACATCTAAAAATATTAACACACATGGAAATCTATTATGTATTAAATGTGCGCAAAGAGTGATATGGTAAAGGAGAATATTGTATGGGAAAATGAAGCTAAATGCTCTAATTAAATTATCCTCTAAAACAGGAGGGGGAAACTATGGTCCCTTTACGACCTATGGATTTCATCTTCCAGAATTCCTGACCATGCTGGGTGGGTTGAAGTCCATAGGTCGTAAAAGGGCTGTAGTTGTTCACCCTTGCTCTAAAGACAGAGAGCTGAATTTCCCTGTCTTTTCAAGCATGGATTCCCCTTGTGGCAGTCTATACAAAAGTAGATCATAACAACAACATTTAAATGTGGTAAGACACAATTTAAAAAATACCGTACTTTTAGTAGCAATCAGCTTTGATAATAATCTGATTCGCAATGGAGAACCATCTGTTTTCTTACATTATCCATATTAACCTTCAATCTCCTGAGTTCCTCTTACTGTGTGCTGTGAAAAAATGACCACTGAAGTAAAACCCACTGCTTGATATTCGACGTGCTTGAAAATGCCACAGTAGAAACACAAGCGTTATGTGTGAAATCACCTAATTTACCTTGCTAAATAATTCTAACCAAGTAAGATATAACTCACAGTCATGTTCTTTGGGACTGAACGTTATCTTCACAGACCGCTCCCAGGTATTATGAGATACGTGAATGTACCCCTCTCTTCTTTGGAGAAATGTATACCACAAGGTGATGGCCTTGGGCTCTTGGACAGAAATGGTTTAAACAGAAGAAAAGCCAGCAAAAAGCAGACCGCTTGAGTTCCAGATTAAATCCCTGTTGTGTGTGTATATGTGGGCAGGGGAGCAGCTGCCTCAAAGTCTGGAACATGGCATCTAGCCAGTGCAGATCATATTCAGCTAGTAGAACCAATGGGGTATGGTGGCTTTCTGTTCTACAATATACAAACCAGGGATTTGACACAGGTTGCACTGTTGGGGGCAACCAATAGTATCACCTAGCAAAGGAAATTAGCAATCTATGGCATTCAACTGGAATCCCTCCCTGATTCTACCACCCCATTTATCCCATTTTGCTATGTGAGGCAGAGGAGGAGGAGAAGTTGGATTCAAGTTTCTATCTTTCTTCACAACTGTCATTCTGCTAAGACCCGTGGGACTTGAGTGTAGTATCTGAAAGGTTAACTTTGGCCATTTTTGATGTAAATAGCTTGTTACTGTAATTCATTTGCAACTAGCAGTGCTATCATTAAGGAATTTGGTCTTCTTTCCATCTGACTTGTCCATTCATCAGCTCTAAGAGAAAGAACATTTTTCTATCCTCTGCTATCATTTTAATCAATGTTCTGATTTGCTGAAAGTCCAATGACAAAACTGTTCTAATGCCAAAGAATGTGTATGTCAAGGAGGAGGTCAATGGATGTTTCCCCTAACCCATCCCCTTCACCTGAGCACCGGTTGCAAGTCACAATTGCTACTTCCTGACATTCAACTAATCTCACCCCAGCATATGTTGTAGTACAGCCTCCAGTGTCTTTTAAAAATCCACAAGTGTAAACCAGCTATACAAAAACTCCATTCCTTCAATGTAAGCCAGGAAATCCTGCAGAGGTGACTTGTTCCATTAATCATTCAGTCCCAGAAGGGAATGGTTATCATCAAATAGTGTAATTACTACTGCATATTTTCCTCCCACTTCAACAGATGTCATATTGTGGTAATTCCAATCAAGAATTCCATTTCCTGATTCAAATAAGCTACTTTTCGGGTGGCTGCACCATTCTTACCAGTCCAGGTTCGGTCATCTGATGCTCCACATACCTGAATGTGATCTTTTAAGCTAACATGAAGAACATAAAATGTGGCCTTTCTTTTCCCTTGAAGAAAGAAAAAAATACACAAGGATGTGTAAACATAGAAGTGCTTAACTGTTAAGGTAAGCTCGTTACTTTGCCTGCCGCCCCCGGATTCCTCTGTGAATGGGGCGGCATAGAAATTCCAACAAATAAATAATTAAATAAATAAATTTATTTCACCTTGCTTGAATTCTTCCCCTTTTTAAGATGTTAAAAAGAAAGTTTTTAATACTGACTCAGGTCAGTGAGTATTGGTCCAATAAAGTAAGCCCGCACTTTCTAGACAGCAGCCAGGCACCCCCAGACACTTCCAAAGACCCACACAACCCAGAGTCTCATGTCAGTGGTAGATGAAAGGTCAGCTGATCTTGAGCTTTCTTTGTACTTTCAAAGATGGCAGATATCTAACCTTAGCAATTGACAGCTTTAGGGGGGGGGGGAAAGGTAAGCAGATTCAAAGTAAAAGAAAACACTATGTTTTGTATGGTATAAAAAGACAAGCATGATAATGTGCTATGTACATAGGTGTTTAAGTAGAAACTTCGTCATCATCAAATTAGTTGAAGTTAGACCTTCTTTTAATTAATGTCAGGATAGGAAAGAGAGAGACATATTTCATTGCCACTGAATATGAATATTCAAGTTCCCCAACAAAGTGACATGACTCTTCTCTAGAAAACAGCCATGGAGTCAGAAGTGTAGGATGAGAGGCTCATTTGGAAATTTTGAGAGCATATGGTGGATGTATTCCCAAAAGGATCCACCATGGTAGACACAACTAGACATAAAATTCGTATTAATCAGAAGGTAAACTAGCCTCCAGGATGCTTCAGCCCCTCAGTGAATCCTCTATGGGAATAAGAAGCATTATTGCAAAATAAATGAGATACTACATGTTGCGCTCTTGCTTTGCTTTGCTTTGCAGAACATTATGTTCTCATTTCTTTTTATTAAAACAATGTTTTTAAAATGTCAAATGGGTCAGAGGGGCTAGTAGGCACAAAGAGAGGCACTTGGGAACACATTGGCCATTGACTCAATGATTCCTGCATTTAGTCGGCACTTTCTAAACCACAACAGCAAGTCTCCTCACTGTTTGTGGGTTCTAATTACACCTGCAGTCTGAAGGAACGTAACAAGAAAGCAAGTAAGCTAAAATCCCTCAAAAGTTTTATTCCAATATATACTACACATGCACACACATTCCAAAGCAAATCGTGCAATTTGTAATAAAGAAAATGAGGAACCAAATACCTTTAGAGCAATTCCCACTGCCATGCAAAATGAAAAACCAAGGGAGAACCCAAAATTTAAGGGATGAAGGATTGAAGCTAATTTCTCAAAACTTTGTCTGGGAAATGCTGATAAAGGCACATTAATACCCGTAATGAAGATGAGGCAGGGTGGTGATCAACGCACTAAAAGTATCTATTGAATACACATAATGACATTAAACAAAGGGGGCCTTTTGTGGGGTGGGAGTGTTCGCCTTAAAACCTGATTCCCAGATGGCTTCATGCCTAAGGCAGGACTAGAAATCATGGTCTCCTTGTTTCTAGCCCAACTGCTTTACTCACTACACTAAACTGATTCTCATTAAATATGTCTATGATGGCCTTATGTTCCTCTTAAAGAATTATTGGGCTCCATTTAGCTTTCTTATTTTCCCAAATGCCTCAGGAAGCAGACGCTAAGTAGAGTCAGGTCTGGTTAGGACAATATGTGATTGAAAAATCATTAGGAAATAGCACTAGATCTGTAGGTTATACTGGGAAGCCAAAAAAAAAAAAGGAAGGCAGCAGCGAATCATTTCTATATCCATTATCAAAAAAGGTGAAATGTAATGAGCAAGAATCAAATCCCACTTGAAGACGTGTTTATCACTGCCTTGACTGTGAAAGGAAACTTTCCCCCTAGTATTTCTGGCACAGAATTAGCAACAAGTGTCAGTTTTGCATCTACAGCAAAGAGCTGTTTGCTCAAGGCTATCTGGCTGTCAAGCAGAAGTGGCTGAAGATGTAGAAAGGATCAGCAAATATCCTTAGGAAGAAATCTCATTTCTGAGCAACGTTGTTTGGCAACAAGCATGCTACTGAACCACACAGAGTCACCGTGTAGGAGTTGGGGGGGGGGCATATAAATTTGTTTAATAAATAAATAATAAATGCTGGTAAAAGCTGCTTGTTTTTTTCCCCCCACTGGATGATGCTGATAAACAAATAAGGAAGCACGATTCACAGTTTGAGTTTATGAGAATACCTAGGAAGGGAGTTAATCAGGGTTAAACAAATAAAGCTAAACAAACCATGGCTGGGGTACCTCATTCGTTTAGCTCTTCGTGGCTTTTTTCCTCCTCCCGGATCTCTTTTCTTTCTGTGTAAAGCTGAGCATCAGAACTTTCATTTTAAATCCCTTTTGGCAAAATCAAAAGATGAGCTCAAAAAATAATACTGAAAAGAAGTACAGAGTGTGATAGACACTTAAAGGTGACCAAGTGACAGGTACACACATACAAGTAGTCCTTGACTTACAACTACAATTGGGACCCGAATTTCCACTGGTAAGCAAGGCAGTTATATTAAGTGAATCGTGCCCAACGTTATAGTCTTTTTTGCCATTGTTGTTAAGTGAATCACTGCAGTTGTTAAGTGAATCATACAGCTGTTAAGCAAATCTAGCTCCCACCCACCCCCCGCATACACACTGACATGCCAGAAGCTGAGTGTGAAGATCATAAAAGGCGATCACGTGATTCCAGGATGTTGTAACAACGGTGTATTTACATGCCAGTTGCCAAGCTCCCAGATTTTTGATCACATGGCTTTGGAGATGCCTACGGTTATAAGTGTGAAGAACGTAGTGAGTCACTTTTTTCAGTGCTGTGATAATTTCAAACAGTTGCTAAACAAATGGTTGTAAGCTGGAGACAACCTGTATAAAAATGAATGATCGATTAAAAAAAATATCTGCTCCAACACAGCATGCTTTTTAAGTTCCACTGAAATCCAACTGGCTTTGTGATCTCTTCCCCAGAGTTCAGTAAATGAATGCAATCCAACAAATGGGTCTAAATGTACTTATTTAGAGACTTCCTTCCCAAGATAATTTGCACTGTGTGTCACGACTTGCCCGTTTGTCTCACCATTTTCGGAGCAGTCCAGATTCCAGAGAAGCAAATGAGTTGTACTACCTCTAAAGCACTGTGGGGTCAAACAGCGTCAAGCAAAATGATTGAAGCATTTCCAGAACAGTTGTTCTTCCTGTCTTGTGGCTATGTTTAATTCTAACAGCATGCCTGACAACAGTCCCAAATTCTACTAAAACATAATACCCTTGTTACTAGGGAAGGCTTAGCCTTTCTGGTTTGTCTTAAGCCACTCTGCAAACATGGTTGCGCTTAATATTTTCACTTCACCTTTGAATGAAAATCTGGCCTTCGAGAAACTGCCGGAGGCATGAATGACTAAATACTGGATGCATTTCCACACCCACCACTTACACATACAGTCAAGGGAACGTGGGAGGGCCTTTCGTATCTTTGACACAAAGAAAGGAGTGCATTTGTAAAAAAGAAAAAGAAAGGAAGGAAGGAAGGAAGAAATGACATGCATTTCATGGAACAGGCAAAGTTTACCAAAAATAATAATAATAATCTTCAAGCTGCAAGAAAGCAGTACATAGTGATTCATCAGGTACTTTACTGTACAACAGAGAATTAGCTCATAAGTTTCTTTAAGTACATCCTTCAAATAAATTAACACACTCCATTCAACTACAGAAGCTGGAAAATGCTGATGGATGATCAAACGGAGCCTTAGATGGCAAAAGCAGATGCTTTGAATGCAGAAGGCTATAGGCAAGGATCTTCCAAAATTACAATGGTGCTGTAACTCCACAGAGGCATCTGAGTTGGCTGCCTAGGATCTCTTGAGAAGTACAGAGGAAGGTGAAGTTATCTGCTTCCTTTCCTAGCCCTGTTGCAGAAAATTTCATTTTTCTTATTGCCTTTACTGACTAAAGAAACATTTCCATGCCTATCAGTTTTCAGGTATGTTTTTCTAGTGAGATCTGAGGAGAAAAGTTCTTCTAGATTCCCTCTATGACAGGAGTGTCAAATGCAAGGCACGGGGCCCGGATCCGGCCCATGGGGTGCTTAGATCTGGTCCGTGGGGCCATCCTGGCAACAGCAAAGGACAGCCTGCAGTGCCTCTGCCATTGAAAACGGACCTCGGGAGGGCCGTATGGGGCCCTCCCGAGCTCCGTTTTCGCTGGCAGAGGGTTGCAGGAGGCCATTGTGGCCAAATGCCGGCAGAGCACTTGAGCCACCACGGCACCCCCGATACAAGTGACATCAAGCTGGTCACACCCACCCTGGCCACGCCCACCCCGGGCCCCCAAGGTCAAACACAACCCTGATGCGGCCCTCAATGAAATCGAGTTTGACGCCCCTGCTCTATGAGTTTCACAGCAGTATCTAGATTCTATCTTTTATTTTAGGAATAGACAAGGTGGAACCTGTGGACGTCTCTCCTGCCACTAAGCCAGGATCCCGTTTCCCATCTGGCTTTAATACTTTTTTTTATTTTAAAAGTACATGGGAAGCTGACTTCTTGGAAAGCCAAATGTTGATCTTCTAGCAGCCTTCTTATCTACAAGGTCTCGGAACTCCATAGAGGTCCCATGGAAATTTTACAAAATAAAAAAAGTGGAGCAAGCTCACTTCTTTTCCTTCTGATGTCTGGACATTATTGCAACTATTTTGTGAAAATGTGTATTCAGTGTTTCCCAAATGTATATATCCTCTGGCCAAAAAATGTTGCCTATTTTGCTTTATTTTAAACTTACATCAACTTACAACCGTTCATTTACTGACTGTATGAAACTACAATGGCATTAAAAAATGTGACTTATGACTATTTTTCACACTTACGACTGCTGCAGCATCCCTGTGGCTATGTGATCAAAATTCATATGCTTGGCAACTGACATGCATTTATGACATTTGCAATGTCCCGGAGTCATATGATCCCACCTTTTTGTGTCATTCTGATGAGCAAAGTCAATGGGGAAGTCAGATTCATTTAACAACCGTCTTCCTAACTTAACAACTGCAGAGATTCACTTAACAACTGTGGCAAGAAAGTAGGGGCAAAACTCACGTAACTGTCTCACTTAGCAACAGAAATTGTGTGCTCCATTATGGTCGTAAGTCGAGGACTACCTGCATTTGCAGCATTGACCAGATTGGCTAATAAGAGTTATAACTGGTTCATTCTTCTAGTTTGTAATTGGGACTGGCAATTACAAATGAAGTACAGAAAGAGAGCTTATTCCTACCACATAGCCTACCTATGTGGAGGAGATTTGGTGGCTCAAGTGGTTAGAACACAGT
>JANHJO010000906.1:14036-33340 GCA_032468235.1 Pseudoxyrhopus heterurus
GGGACCGTTCGGCACGGGGGGGAAAAAGTGACCAATTTTCACACTTGTGTGACCGTTGCGGCATCTGTGCGGTCCCTTGATTTACATTCGGAGGCTCGGCAACTGACTCGCACTTACGACGGTCGCAGCCTCCCGGGGTTCACGGGATTCCCCTTTTGGCGACCTTCTGACAGGCGAAGTCTGGGGGGGGGGGAAGCCCGATTCACTTAACGACGGGGTTTCTAATTTTAACAACCGCGGCGATCCGCTCCCGTAAAATGGGGCAAAACTCACTTTAACACGTTTTTCGCCCCGCAAAAATAACGTCTGGGCTCCGTGGCGGCCGTAACTCAAGGACAAGCCAACCAGCCAACAATGTTTCAGCCTTGAAGCCGATCACGTATATAAGCGAAGGGATCCATGATCCGGTCGTCTATTCAAAAGAGATAGAAGGTTCTGTGGAACTGCATGCCACCGGATCACGACTTGCCCCAAATCCTTCCTCCTTCGCAAGGGATTCCCTTCAGCTTCCGTAACACGTGTGTCAGTCCATCCTGACAACCGTGCTTCCCGCCCTCTTCTCTGGCTTCTTGCAGGGCTTCCGGCCGGCTGCCACGACCTCTTCCTCCAGGGGCAGCAGGAGAGCGGGGTCTTTGAGATCCAGCCCCCCGGAGCCCCGGCTTTCAAAGTCTTCTGCGATATGGGTGAGTTGGGCCGGAGGGCTGTGGGATCTGGGTTCAAACCTCTGTGCAGCCGAGAGCTGGCTGGTGGGGCGTGGAAAGAGAGGGGGGGGTATGGGCAAGTCAGAAGGAATGGGAATAGGAATAGAATATTGGAATGAAGAACGGAATGGAATGGAATGGAATATTGGAATGAAGAATTAGAATAGAATAGGAAATAGAATATTGGAATGGAATGGAATAGGAATAGGAATAGGAATAGAATATTGGACTAGAATAGAATAGGGAATAGAATAGGAATAGAATAGAATAGAATAGATAATAGAATAGAATAGAATAGAATAGAATAGAATAGAATAGATAATAGAATAGAATAGAATAGATAATAGAATAGATAATAGAATAGAATAGAATAGAGAATAGAATAGAGAATAGAATAGAATAGAATAGAATAGAATAGAATAGAATAGAATGAAATAGAAATAGAAATAGAAAGAAATAGAAATGAAATAGAATAGAATAGGAATAGGAATAGACTAGACTAGACTAGACTAGACTAGACTAGACTAGAAATAGACTAGAAATAGAATAGAAATAGAATAGAAATAGAATAGAAATAGAAGAGATGTGTGTGTGTGTGTGTGTTGGACTAGAAGGGGTTGGACTAGAAGGCCTCCAAGGTCCCTTCCAGCCTTAGGATTCTAGCTTCTAATAAAAACCCATTAAAAAGACGCCACACACACAATCAAATGAGAGAATCGGTTGGGGGGAATCTGTGTGTGTGTTTTGGGGACGGGGGGAAATTGCACGGGGGAGGGCGGCGGGGGGGCAGAGTCAATTGCCCAGAAGGCAAGCCGGGGTCTTCTTGCCCCCTCGACGGTGCCCTTAGTCTGGCTCTCTCCGTTGGCAGAGGACGGCGGCTGGACTCTGATCCAGAGGCGCTTGGACGGCTCGGTGGATTTTGACCGACTTTGGGACGCTTATAAGGACGGCTTTGGAAATCTGACAGGTGGGTGAATGGGGTGACCGCCCCCCCCCCGAATTCCTTCCAGGAGGCTGCTGGCCTGTCTCGCGGAGGGGGGGGCACCGGGGCAGGTAAGGTCATCCAGCAGCACCTCCAAGGTTTGGCCCTTCTAGCTTGGAAACTGCTTTCGAAGAGCATCCATTTCCCCGAAGTTATTTATCGAGTTAAAACGTCAATAAACAGATAGTTCTCAACTTACCGCCATTCGTTTAGTCGAGTTCGAAGTTACAACGGCGCTGAAAGAAGTGACTTATGGCTGGTCCTCACACTTACGACCATCGCAGCGTTCCCCACAATCGCGGGATCCAATTTCCGGCATTTGGAAGCGAGCATTGTCTCGACAATGATTGGGGTCACGGGAGACCGCCCTTTGTGACCCTTCCCAGACTGTTCCGACAGGCAAAATTACCAGAGGGAGCTGGATTCACTTAGCAACCGGGTGTTTCGCTTAACGACTGCAGCGATTCGCTTAGCAACCGCATCAGAAAAGGGTCGTGAAATCTGCGCCATTCACTTAACAAGCGTCTCGCTAAGCCATGGAAATTCTTGCCCAATTGTGGTCGGCAACTAACTAACTATACAGGTTGTCCTCAACTTATAACAGCTCGTTTAGAGACCATTCAGAGTTACACTGAAAAACAGGACATAGGAGTGAGAAATGATACAGGAGAGATGAAAGAAAAAATTCAAAAGATGGATGAGAAACTTGAGAATTTCCAGCAAATAACTAAAAATGAGCAAAGGATCCAGAAAATGGAGGAAAAATCAGAACAAGTAGAGAAAAAAGTGGATGACATAAATTACACACTGACACAAGCAAATGAAGAGCTAGAAAACACAGCGATAATGTTGGAAACAGAAAAGGCTGCTGACTATTTGAGATTCCAGAATATAGAAGAGGAGGAGGGGGAGGATCTGCCTGAGATAATGGAAGAGTTGCTGCGAAGGCGTTAAGAATAGACAAGCAGGAAATGGAAATGGAAATTGATGAAATTTTTAGAATACATACAAACTATGCGAGAAGACATAAGCTTTCAAGAGAGGTGCATGTAAGATTTGTGAAAAACATCAATAAGAGATGAGATACTCAACAAGGCAAGAGACAAACTATTGCAACATAAAGGGAAGCAATTAATGGTCTTGAAACAAATTCCCAGAAGAGTAAGGCATCTTCGAAAGCAATACCACTTTCTGACCAGTGTTAATCAAATACAATGTAAACTTTAGATGGTTGATACCTGAAGGGATATTAGTACCTGGCAGGAAAAAAGATACAAACTAGACTCTCTGGATAAAGCAATGGAATTTTATGATTGCCACCTTAACATGGAAGAGGAACAGGAAATGAGAGGAGAAATAGTGCGTAAAGGCCAAGAAGTACCTATGATGGAAGAGAAGCAGCCACAACAAGATGAGAGTGAAAAGGAGAAAATAGAACGGGCAGAGTGAGAAGGAGCAATAGCAAAAGAATCCAGAGAAATAAGAGCAACCAGGAGTATAAGACCTATATATAAGTAAAGCAATGCAAGAAGAAACAAAGATGTTATCAGTTAATATAAATGGACTGAATTCCCCTATGAAAAGGAAAAAAATATTTTCAAAACTAAAAAGATTAAAATTGGACATATCACTTCAAGAAGTACATATTAAAAAACACCATTATAAACTATTGGAGTACTCTAAATTGGGAAAACTATTCTATTCGCTATCACAACAAAAAGGAAGAGGGGTGGTACTATATGTCAAAGAAACAATAATACTAAACAAATTTTTAAAGATGAAGAAGGGAGAATTTTGATGGTGGAAGTGATGGTGGAACTGGCACAACAAATAAAAAGAGCAAAACAAAACTTTTTTGAAAACGCTAACAAACCTGGAAGATTGCTAGCTTATAAACTGAAGAAGGAGAAAGAGAAGAAATTGATAAGTAAATTGCAGGATGAGGAAGGTACACTACACCACCAAATGGAAAAGAAAAAAGATATAATACAGGAATTTTATAAGAAGCTATATGACTATGACAAAGAACCAGAGGAAAAAATATCACAATACTTGGAAAAAGCCAATTTATCAAAAGTTTCAGAAACGGTGAAGAATGTGTTGAACTAAAGAACAACAATGGCAGAATTAGTAGAAGTGGTCAAAAGAAAAAAAGCAATAAAACACCAGGCCCAGATAGTTTACCAGCAGAAATTTATAAAGACTTACAAGATACACTGAGTTTGTCAATGTTAGAGGTGTATAATGAGGTCTTATTAGAAGCCAAGATAAGAGATACATGGACAGAAGCTAACATTACTTTTGTTAAGCAATTGCTTACTTGTGCTGTGCCTGGCTACATATAATTCAATGCAGGTGGGAAGTCCCTAGCTTTCCCACCTTACACCAATGAGAAGTGGGAGAAGTTTTCCTCTTTTTTTACATACACGTGTATATAACCCTCCACCCACATGTTCTCTATACACTCCCTTTGGGTTGAGTTGAGTCTTACCATGTGACTTAACTTGTACAGGCATCCTGGTGCATGTCTGCATCTTTACCAAATAACCAATAGATAGCCTTTATGTTTATTATTTTTATCTTTATAAAATATAAACAAGTTAATGTTTTCAGAATAAGTGGAGGGGGACCATGCAGAGGGAGACAGTCTTAAGGAACTTGATGTCTACACCCCAGCAGCAGTCCCTAAGGAGAAGAAGATTTCTACAAAACCAACTCCATGCCAGACAACAAGCTCCTCTACAAGGCCCAATGCTTCCCAGACAAATACAGTGACACCTACTTGCCCAAAGTTCAAGCTGAAAGTGTCAAGGCAGCACTGGCCACAGCAGCAGCCCACAGGGAGGAAATGCTACAGTTTGATGTCCAAACAGCCTACCTTCATGCAGACCTGGATGCGGAGATCTATGTCAGAGGTCTCCCAGGGTTCCAGCAACAAGAAGGCAAAACCTGGCTCCTGAAGAAAAGCTTCTATGGCCTCAAGCAGTCAGGAAAAATGTGGTATGACTGTCTTGTTGACAAGCTATGGGTTTTATTACCTCATCTGCTGACTTATGCGTGTTCACAAAAAGGTCAAAGGGTGGGCACGAGAAGGTACTGGTGTATGTAGATGATATCATTTATATTGGTTCTAACAGGTGCATGGGTGACAAATTTGCAAAATCATTGCAAAAGCACTTCACTTTAAAATCATTAGGACACATTAACCAGTATTTGGGTGTACACATTAGCAAAACACAGAAGACAGACCTCTGTCTGTCACAAAGGGACAACATAGATGAGCTTCTGCAAAAATGTAAAAAGCAGAAATTAAACCCACACTCACACCCATTCAGACTGACTTCCTCAGCCTCACACATAAGGATAGCCCAGATTTCCCAGATCAGACACTCTACCATTCAGTCATCAGCTCATTGCTCTACAGTTGCAATTGGAGCCAACCTACATTTCACTCAGCATCAACCTGTTATCCAGACACGTTGACAGCCCCAAACACTTCCATTGGACTTCACTCAAGTGAGTGCTCTGGTACCTCAAGGGTACAATAGACATGGCCCTGCTAATTGAACCTGGGGAAAGGGATACCGCCCACCTTCACTGCTTTGCTGGTGCTGATTGGGCTGGGGACCCCAGCACTCATAGGAGCACATCAGGATACATGATTTTTCTCAATGGGTGCCCAGTTTACTGGAACGTAGGCCAGCAGAGATTTGTATTCTGCTCCATGGCAGAGGCAGAATATGCTTGCCTGTCAGATGCGTGCAATGCTCTGACATGGTTAACGAACTGACATTTAAACCCAACCATCACACCCCATCCCCATAATGGAGGATAACAAAGCTGCAATTTCCATTTCTGAAGCCACTGCCATTGGGTCCAAGTCTAGGCACATAGACATTTGCTACAAGAATGTCAGACGTGGGCGAGGTGTGAGGGGTTTGTTAATATCCAGTATTGCAAAACTGATGAACAGATTGCAGATCTACTCACTAAGCCTGTCCCAATAGAGAGACATAAAACCTTGTGTCAGAGAATGTGCCTACACATATAACTTTGTAATGCTACACTACGCCATGGTCAATAAGAAGGGGATTTGTTAAGCAATTGCTTACTTGTACTGTGCCTGGCTAAATGTAATTCAATGCAAGTGGGAAGTCCCTAGCTTTCCCATCTTATACCAACAGGAAATGGGAGGAGTTCCCTACATATGTATATAACCCTCTACACGCTCCCTTTGGGTTGAGTTGAGTTGAGTCTTACCATGTGACTTAACCTGTACAGGCATGCTGGTGCATGTCTGAATCTTTACCAAATAACCAACAGACAGCCTTTATGTTTATTATTTTTGTCTTTATTTAATAAACAAGTTAATATTTTCAACATCATTCTCAAGCATTTTAATTCACTGAAAGCCATCATCACGAACCATCAATCTCTATCGGAACCCCATCCGGCAACTTTGATCCCAAAAGAAGATTCAGACCTAACACAAATAAAGAATTACAGGCCAATATCCCTATTAAATGCAGTTTATAAAATATTTGCTTCAATAATTCCTGAAAGATTAAAAAGATTTTTGATTGAGTTTATACATTCTGATCTAAATGGGCTTTTACCTAAGAGGCAAATTAGAAACAATGTTAGAATAATTTTAAATGCATTGGAGTATTGTGAAGTACATGGTGAAAAACAACTAGCATTAATCTTTTTGGATGCCCAGAAAGCATTTGATAATGTAAATTGGCAATTTATGTTGCAACAATTAAAATGCATGGACTTTGGCAAAAAATTTATAAATATGATAAAAGCAATTTACATGCACCAAAGAGCTAAAGTGATGGTGAATGGAGATGTGACAGAAGATTTTTATATAAAAAAAGGTACGAGACAAGGCTGTCCATTATCCCCATTATTATTTATATTAACACTAGAAATTTTAACTAGAAATATTAGACAAGACCCAGAAATAAAAGGAATGGAGATCAAAACAGAAAAATATAAATTACAAGCATTTGCAGATGATTTAGTTTTTATATTAGAAGAACCATTAGAAACTGGTTCTACATTGATAGGGAAAATTGAGGAATATGGAGAAGTGGCAGGGTTGAAAATAAATAAAGAAAAAACCAAAATAATAGTTTAAAACCTTATAGATAAACAGAAAAAAGATTTGACAGAGAAAATAGATCTTCAGATAGTAAAGAAAGTTAAATTTTTGGGATCTATTTAACAGCAAGATGTGCAACAATTAAAGATGATAACTATATAAAACTAATGCAACAAATTATGCTGGACTTGGAGAAATGGAAGAATCTACAACTATCTTTGATAGGTAGAATAGCCACTATAAAAATGAATATATTACCAAAACTACTTTTTTTATTCCAAACGATACCGATAAAAATAGAGAAAAAATATTTTGAAGAATTAAATAGAATAACCTTGAAGTATATCTGGCAAGGGAAAAAAAGCAAGAACAAAACTGAAAATGTTATAGGAATCTAAAAACAATGGGGGTTTTGGACTACCAGATTGGGAGCTATATTATCAGGCATCTGTACTTACATGGGTAAAAGAATGGATAAATTAGAAACATAGAAGATTATTATTATTGGAGGGACATGATCTCCAATTAGGATGGCACACTATTTTATGGTATGGAAGGAGTACGATACATAGATATTTTCAAAGACACTATGTGAGGAATGCTTTGCTTCAGGTATGAGAAAAAATTAAAGTACAAACTATATGAAAATACCAGTCTGGCTCTCCACAATGGAAACATTGATACATCCAAATCTTATTAATTGGAAAAAAATGTATTTCATAAATACATTTTAAATGAGAATGGTGAACTAGATAACAAGTACAAAACCAAGGAATGGACTTAGCTTGGTGGCTGCATCTGCAAATACACTCAAGATGTGAGAAAGATGCAAAAATATGGGATTTTTATAAAGAACCAACAACACTTGATACAATATTATTAGGGACAGATGAAAAACTGATCAAAAAATATATAATTACTTATTAAGTTATAAAATTGAAGAGGAACAAGTGAAAGAAACAATGATTGTATGGGCAAAAAGTTTTAGTTATACAATAGAACTAGATAAATAGCAAAAACTTTGGGACAGGAACTATAAACTGACAATGGCTACTGCATACAAGGAAAATCTCTATAAAATGTTTTAGAAGTGGCACTTGCCACTGGCAAGATTACCAAAAATGTTTAACAATATGTCATCCAAGTGTAATCAGACTCCAAGTACTTATTATCATATGTGGTGGACTTGTATGAAAGCAAGGAAATATTGGACGAAAATACATACATGGTTGGAAAAGATGATCAAGCAACATATAGATCTGAAACCAGAAATATTTTTGTTGGGTATGTTGCCGGAGGGCTATGATAAAGGGACTATATATTTAGTTTTTCATGTATTGACAACAGCAAGGATTGTATTTGCACAATATTGGAAAAATGAGAACACTCCATCAGATGAGGATGTAATTCGGAAAATATTAGACTGTGCAGAGATGGATAGATTGACATTAAAAATAAAGGACAAAGAAGACACAGAATATTACTTAACATGAAATAGATTTTATGAGTGGTTAGAGATAAGAGGTAGAAATTAGATGAAGAAAGATTATTGCTATGTATGAATTAAATATAAAGATGGTTTATAATTATAAATATGCCAATATAACCAACAGAATTACAAATAAGTCAAAACTATTGTTACACTATTATTATTAGTAGTAGTAGTATATATGTTAATATTTCTTTTTGTTCTTTCTTTGCTTTTCTGTAAATGAGAATACACTATATGTATATACATAATGCTTGTCTCAGAGCCAATTGTCAGTAATACAGTTCACTGAGTTTCATACTCGGAAAATCACAGAACAACTATCGGTAGCAGCAGAAACTCAGGTTAATTGGTTCTAGAAACCCCTGGGTGTATCAAAACCAGTCTTGACATTTCCAGACATTCCCTCTATATATTCCACTGACAAATTACGCAATGCTTGACTTCTCACCCTGGTGCCCCTGAAAAAAATCGAGTACTATAAGAAAAAGAAATTGCAGCCACATTATGAGCTTCCAAATTGTTGCTCAGAGTTGGGGCTGCATGGAACTGCAAAAACAAGACTGATTGTTCTGATAAAAAATGTCTCCTCCACCACAAAGAGTTATCTGAATGGTTGGAGTACAAGCCTGGTCCCGTCAGTCCCAGGACAATAAAGGATAAGTGGGAAAACCACAAAATGGCCAAACAGGGGACTGTAGGCAAGCAGCGTGCACACCCAACTCTCTTCCTGTGCCAAAAATGAGGTGTTACTCACAGACGTGGTGCAGAGACATCTTTACAGAAGATAAACCTTGCAGACTGTTTCAATCGGAAACAAACTTTAATTAAACAGAAAAAAATATATATTATGATTCAGATGAAAATCGTTTGGAAGAACGAGAACTAAATATACCTATTCAGCAGTGTTCATGTTGTCAAACAAGAGACAATAGATTTTATTGTCCTGAAACCATAGACAATCTGGTGCCCTCCAAATGCTTTCAACTGCGGCTCCCTGAATCATAGCCATATCATTCAAAAAACAGAGGCAAGTAAGTTATGTACTCTCTAGAAATTTCCTAGTTATTTAAACAATAGCCATTTCATAAAGGTAATCATAGAATCTCTACTACCAAATGTTTTTAAAAAAACTAGGGACTCCTTAAATATCACAATTCATTGCACTTCAAAAAAAATTAATTTTTAAACCTCAGGTAACCAGGTGAGGTGGCATGATGGCCTAGCAGTTAAAACGCTGTTGACTTCCATATGCCTTGGTGTAAAATCATGCTGGCCACATGACCATGGAAGCATCTTTTCAGATAATATTGGCTCCCTTGGCTGAAAAATTGAGATGAGCACCGCCCCCTAGAGTCGGGCATGACTGGACAGGGGAAACCTTTACCTTTATCCAGGTAAGGAGGGATAGTCAGAAGCTTATAAATTTTATTGTCCTGAGGCTCATGAAACTTCAATGAGGTATCAGATTTATGGCATCTTTGAATACTAATGCTTAAAACTACACTTATATTTGCTGTAAGTACTATGAGGGTGACATAATTGCATAAGACGCTCCATCACCACATGTCATGTTATCAGATATTTCTGCTTATTCAGTTTTGCAAGAAGAATCATCATCTAGATCAAGGGTCCCCAACCCCCGGTCCATGGACCGGCACCCTTCCACTGCATGCCAGCAACCGGTCCGTGCAAACAAGCGAAGCCCCATTGCAGGATGCAAGCAGCATGCAAAACCACACCCCATCCAATCCACAGAAAAGCCTCTCTCCACAAAGCTAGTCCCTGGTACCCAAAAGATTGGGGGCCGCTGATCCACATGAACACCAAAGAAAAGTAGCAGATGCACGGAGTCAACGCAGAGGGCAAAAGCAAATCTTTTCACTCATTTCAAATGTTACATTGAAACAGTATCTCCAAACAAAATGTCACGAAACTTTCTTCCCCTGCACTCCATAATGAAGATGATGACTATGCGAATTTGTGTATAGTATCTGTTCAGTCCAGGGACTCAGGCCACGGATGGGTTAATTAGTATAACATCATTAATACAATGTAGCCGCTTCTTCTTCTGATTTTTTTACTGGTCTTTACAGCAGGTAGTTCTTGACTTGCAACCATCGTTCAAAGTTATAACAGGATCGGAAAAAACTATCCTTGTAGTTGTGACTGTTGTTTCATCCCTGTAATCACATGATCACATTTCAGACACTTGGCAACCGGTTCACATTTATGACCTGCTGCAGTGTTTTGCAGTCAGGTGATCATGTTTTGTAACGCTTTTTTTGCCATTTTCTAGAGTTGGATTTGGACCTATGACCACATGATTCAATTAACAACCATGTGATTCATTTAAGGAACACGATAACTCGCTTTACGACCATTATAAAAGCTGTCATAAAAATCAAATCTGCAATGACTCGACTTACAACCGCAACACCTTATGACCAAAACTGTCATATTGTGGTCATAAGTCAAGGACTACCTGTAAAGACATATTCACATGCAATGGCATGGCTGCCTGCAAGCAGTTTCGCTTTAGCAAGAGAGGCACTCAGCAAGTGAAAGGCAGTCAGTCAATAGGCAAGCTATCAGATGGAAACACAATGGGTTTGGAATACAGGTAGTCCTCGACATACAACCATTTATGTAGTGACCGTTCGAAGTAACAAGAACTCTGAAAACAGTGACTTATGACCATTGTTCACACTTATGACCATTGCAGCATCCCCATGGTCACAGAATCAAAATTTGGGAAGTTGTCAACTCACATATATTTATGACAATTGCAGTGTCCCGGGATCATGTGATCCCCTTTTGTGACCTTCTGATGAGCAAAGTCAATGGGGAAGCCAGATTCACTTAACAACCTTGTTACTAACTTAATAATTGTAGCAATTTATTTAACAACTGTGGCAGGAAAAGTCATAAAAAGGGCAAAATTCCTTTAACAACTGTCTCGCTTAATTAACAAAAAGTTTGAGCTCAATTGTGGCCATCAATCGAAGACTACCTATATTAAGTTTTTTCATCAACTACCACTACTACTACTCCCAAAACATACCCACACATTTTTATCTAAAGAAAACATCCAGGGACCTCTGGGCATCACAAAACATGTACAATAACCTCTGCCATGGGTCATCTCTTGCATCATCATTGCCTATAAAAATCAGCCACAAGAGTAAGCTGGGATAGGACTCAAGAGTATATTCCCCGGTGGAGCATAAATCACACTTGCATTTCCCTTCCAGCCCAGCCCAAAGGCAACAATTATTTCTCATCCCACAAATATGGTTTCTCTAACTGCTTATCTGGAACAAGAAAACCCACAAGTATTCCACTGTAAAATTTGTGGGAAACTTTCTGAAACTTTCAGTTTCACTGGAAATCATCTTGTCTAATTTAGTGGTTGTTTATGTTTTTTAACCTTTGTGGCTAGAGATATAAAGGAGGGAGGGACAGAGAGAGAATAATGAGAGGAAATACCATTTCTCTCGTTTTTTCCCCTTCCATTTTTTCCCCAAGAAATGGAAGAAACTGAAAAACATTGGAAAAAGTAACAATAAATCCCAACAATAGATTTCCTTTTAACCTAATGTGTGACACAACACACAAGGTTCATAAATTGCTATCCCATATTTTCAAAGCACTACAGTTCTTATATACAGAGGGTAAATACTATAGAAAAACTGCCCAATACAAGATCAATATGCATTTCTGTCACACATGTACACACATATACACACCCTGGGGCACTGCCACGTTCATCAAAAGAAGGAAGATTCAATTTCACACTTGTAAGTCTGCCTATTGTGGATTTCTTTTATTTAGAAATCAGGGCTCTATTCTTCAGCAGGTCTCAAAGGAGAGAAGAGGCCCAAAGAAACAGCAGAAGAAAGAATTTAAAGCGTTTTAAATAAATTGAAATGAATTCAATTAAAAAATGTCACTGTTGTCTCACTAAGTGTACTTTTGCATATAATTAGAAAATTGAGGATTGTAGAGTAAATCAATCATACTAAGGCACCGCACTGAGATAGTAAATGATGTATAGAAATGATTACTGCATATATTTCATTTTTTCCCAAAGATCCATGTTTTTCTTGAAAAACAAAATCAAACAGAAAAAAATATATTTGTTTTTTAATTTACAACCGAGCATTCCCTCGTTTTCAAATTTCTGCGTTCTATCTATCTATCTATCTATCTACAGAATTACATATTTTAAAAAACTGAACAATATAGATAGAAGTTAACTGCATGCAGGCAAACTTTATTTTTTTAAAAAAACAACGTATCAGAAATATAAACTGTGGGCAAGTGAACCCATGAATTCTGCCACAAGTGTTTTGGGTAGGTGGAGGACAAGAAATGAAGGCACATGACAAAAAAGTGTTGTGCCCCTTTTGTAATTATGTTGTGACAAAGATCACTTGCTCATTTTGTCTTTTGCTGAAAACTTCCAGTCCCGGGGATTCCTCTGACTAATAACAATTAAACTTTTGGTTTCAATTACTGATTGCTACTTTGTATTTTAATCATGTTTAGCAATGTTTCTTCACATGAACATGGAGAGGTCAAGAATTAAGTTTGGCATGAAATGCTGAAACTCAGTTCTATGTTTTTAGTTTATTTCATTATTCATGTTTTAACTTCATTCCTTCTACTTTGCTTATTCCATCTTTTCATTATTTTAACTGAAAGCCATCTCTAATGCTCATTTTGAACAGAATAGAAGCTTAAAATCAAGTAAATAATCAATTCCAGTTTAATACCTATTTCAGTTAGAAAGAAATTATCACCGATTCATTCCTTAAATAAGCAAGGGATAAAATTATCTGCTGCTTGTACACTAGAAGAAGTCCAGGCAATTTCATTTTATCTACTATGCTTTACACATGGTCCTCAATTTACAGCCATTTATTTAGCAACGATCGGAGATTACAACAGCACTGAAAAAGTGACTTATGACCAGTTCTCACATGACCGCCACAGTATCCCCAAAGTCGCATGATCAAAATCCTGGCCTTGGCAACTAACATGAATCTAAAATGGCTGTAGGGTCCTGGGGTCATGTGATCGCCATTTGCAAACTTCCCAGCTGGCTTCTGACAAGCTGGTTTTGCTTATCTACTGCTTAACAACTATGGCAAAAAAAAAAAGATAACAAAATCAGGGATAACTGTCAGGTGCAAGAAACCAGAATAACACAATGAGCTGATCAGAATTGCATCTTTATCACTGCAAGCTTATTTACAAGAATCTTGCCATACTGACTGCATTCTCTTGGGAACAGGTAGATAAGGGCTTTGGGGATTGTCTGTGCCACTTCCTGTTCTGCAAGGACTCTAAGCTCGCCAATCTCTTTACTCCTTCCCCCTCTCTAGCTGGAGATTCTAGCACAACTCACTTAACAACCGCCTTGCTTAGAAATGAAAATTCTGGTCCCAATTGTGGTCATAAGTCGAGGACTACCTGTATAGCTGTGAACATTTTTGCTGCTGTTTGCATATATGATTCTCTGTAGGAACCAGGTAGATTTGTGCTATGGTGCAATATACAATAGAACTAGGCTGAAGTCCCAATACATAGTTACAATCACATTACTCTAGATTTGTATTTCTCAGCAACTTTGAGATATGAGAACCTCAACTCTCAGAATTCCCCAGCCAGCCAAGGTGAAGTCTACACATCTTAGAATAGAATCATGAGGCTGGAAGGGACCTAGGAAATCTTCTAGTCCAATCCGCTGCTCATGGAAGGAGATCCTATATCATCCTGGATCAAACGATTGTCCAATCTTTACTTGGAAACTTGCAGTGATGGAGCACCCACAACTCCAGGAGGCAAACTGTTTCACTGATTAACTGTTTTCACTGTCAGGAAAATCCTCACTTCCAGATTGGAACTCCACTCTGATGAGTTTCCCCCAGTTGCATCTTGCCCTGCCTTTGGGTACTTTGGAGAATAAATTGACGCCCTCTTTCCTATGATAGCCCTTCAAGTATTGGAAGATGGCTATCAGGTCTCCCGTAAGACTTCTCTTTGTCAGGCTACACATACCTAGTTCCCTTAGTCATTCATCATGCAATTTAGCCTCCAGATTTTTTCTCATCTTTGTTGCTCTTCTCAGCATTCTTTCTATGGCTTCAGCATCTTTTTTGTATTGTGATGATCAGAACTGGCTGCAGCCTTCCAAATCTGGTCTCACTAGTGAGTATAAGCGGTGCTATCACTTCCCTTGATCTTGATGCTTTCTGCCTGTCGATGCAGCCTAGGACTGCATTGGCTTTTTTCAAAGCTGCAGCACACTGCTGGCTCATATTTAAGCAGCGGTCTACCAGGACACCTAAATCCCTCTCCCAGGCACTACTATTGAGCCAGGTACTGTCTCTATTCAATACCTTCACTTTTTTTTTGCTACCTAACTGCAGGGCCTTATCTTTCTCATCACAGAACTGAATCTTATTGGATACAGCCCAATGCTGAAGTCTTCAAGAGCCTTCTGAATCTTAAAGTTGCCATGCAGTGGTGGGATTCCACATTTTTCCCTATTGGTTCTATGAGAGCGCACTTTGCGCGCGCATACAGCACTAAAAAACCACCCTCTGTGTTAGCACTAGTGAGGTGAACTGTTTTTTAGCTCAGCTGAGGCGCTGCAATCTGCTCTGCCACATGAATCAGCTGAGCTAAAAAACAAGGGAATATCGGACAGGAAAGGGTGGGGGCAGGTGGGCGGAGCCAGCCAGAGGTGGTATTTGCCGGTTCTCTGAACTACTCAAAATGTCCACTACTGGTACGTCAGAACCGGTCCGAACCGACTGAATACCACCTCTGTTGCCATGTTGAGAAACACTGTTCTAGGTCTAGGAGGTGAATGTCCCTCAAATTCCATTGTTGGGCTCTGAATGAGTTCTGACTGCCCTAATCACTAAGCAATTGCACTATACCCCTCCCTCATTTGATCACTACTGCTTACACAATTTCTAAACCACCAAGAATAACTTATTCAGCTGTGGTTGATGGATTCATCCCAGCCCTCCTTTTGCCTACAGCAATTCTTAATCTAAAGAAGTTAAAGAGACCTTGCAGACTCATTCTGGCTGTTGCTATCAAAACTCAATTTAGTAAACAAAGATCCAGCAATCACTTCTTCCAAGAAGTATAATTAAGCACAGCTTTATCAACTATATCGTTTATTGCCTCGGAGTAACACACATGGATCTCTACTCATTTTGTCCTCATAGCAGTAAATCTGTGTGACTGGTTGAAGGGTAAAGAGCAATTGACCTCCAATCAATCAGTCAACTTCAGAATTGAGTGGAGATTCAAACCTAATTTTTCCTCATTGTAGTCCAACAACTTAATCTTCTACAAACACATATGCGCTGCACACACACATACAAGAGTAACAATATTAATAGCTTCCAAGTAAGCTTGACCACTGCTTTAAAACCCAATTTCTATATCCTGGCTTGCCTCGATTACACTGAGAAAAATTTTCACTTGTATATAATGGGAATAGTGTTTCGTTACTTGTGAGAATAACGGCTCTAATTAGACCTCAGCTGATTAAACTTTGGAGGAAAAAATCTGGAGGAAAAATTACCAATAACCTTTATACCTTTATAATTTGGTATTCTGATACTGCATTACATATATAAAAAAATTTCTATACAAGAGTTTTAGCTACACAAATATGTTCGTGTTAAAAATAATTTATATTCACACGCTGAAATACACACACACACACACACACACAAATCCTCATCCCTTCTTTTTTTCCAAAGTATAAAATAAACATATCTGAGTGTTTACCTCAACAGAAACTTAAAAGGAAAATTTATTTTATGATTACCATATACCCATGCAGGACTTGACTACAAATTTCATTTCCACAAACATCTGCAGGCTTGGATAAAAAAAATAGAAAGAAGTTGAAGATGAAATGAAAAGTGGCTTGCAGTATTTGGTAGTAGTTTTAATTACACTCTTGATTACTTTTTAGTTGAGGCTGTAATGCTGATTTCTAAAAATGAGTGCACTTTTAAAGCATTCCAATAATTACTAAGTCACAAAGCTGTCTAATTTTAGAAAGAAATGCAATACCATCTGGTATGCTTTCAGGGTCAGGGCAGCAGCCTGGGGCATGCATGAAAAAGAAGAATCTATGTTCCCCCCAAAACTCTCTTTGAAGTTCTACGAAACAGACCTCTTGTTGTCTGTGACATTGGTGACTTTACATTAGTAATCTGGTTAGTTAGGAAATGCTGTTAGGAGATCATGTTTCTGGAGTACAATTAGATTAAATGAACAGTCTTGGCTACTACCGGTACTTGTAAGAGTAGCATTCAGTCCTAGTTGTTAAACTACAAGTGTATCGTTTTTTTCATTCAAGTGAACAGATGCCATCTACAAAAACTAAAGCAATATACTATGTATTATCCAAATGAAGCCATGTTGTCAATGAAGCCTTTCTCCTTAGCTATAATCTGTAACCAAACCTTGTTATAGGTTGCTTACCTGAATACTAATTTAGTGTGTTGTCCAAACTCAGATTAATGACTAGTTTTATTAATGGTTAACTAGCGATTTATTGGAATTCCATGAAAACAGTTCACAGTGCAGAAGTGGTTACAAAATGAAGCTACCACAAAATGAAACTTCTCCTGCTTTGTTCTTCACCCCCTGTGGGTTAATGAGAACTTTCTTTTGAAACAAGGAGGTTGGGGAAGCTAAGCCTTCTCTATCCTGCACACGTTGGCTTTGTCAAGAATGAAACCACTTCAGCTTCAATGTTCCAATTCTGAAGGAAATCTAGTCCTCATCTTACTACCACAATTTAGACCAGAACTTCCACTACTAAGCAAAGGGTTATGTCGGTTGCACACAATTTTATGTCCTTTTTTGCAGTGGCTTTTACATGAATCACTGCAGTTGTTAGTGAATTGCACAGTTGTTAAGTGAATAACAGTAGCTTATTAGACTTATATACCACTTCTCAGTGCTTTACAGCCCTCTCTCTAAGCGGTTTACAGAGTCAGCATTTTGCCCCAGACAATCCGGGTCCTCATTTTACCAACCTCAGAAGGATGGAAGGCTGAGTCAACCTTGAGCCAGTGAGAATCGAACTGCAGGCAATCAGCAGAATTAGCCTGCAATACTGCATTCTAACCACTGCGTCACCAGAGCTTAGTGAATCAGGGCTTCTCATTGACTTTGCTTGTCAGAAGCCCCTGGGAAACTCGTAAATGGCGATCACAAGACCCCAGGATAATGCAACTCTCATAAATACATGCCAGTTGTCAAACACCTGAATTTTGATCACATGACTAGAGATGCTGGGACAAGTGTAAGTGCGAGGACCAGTTGTAAATCGCTTTTTTTATTGAATGGTCATTAAACTGAATGGTTTTAAGTCAAGGACTGCCTGTAAATCAAACAGGAAGTATAGTCAGAATAAAGATGGAGAAGTGCTATTGCATCACTGTTCATGGGTTGTGTGGTATGCATTTATTGGCCTTAATTGTGGTCAACCTAAAACCACACTTAATGTATTATGCAAACACTGTCGTTGTGCAAACATTATGCAAACATTGTCATCAAATTATGGCTACTTTGGAGTATTGTTTGCCAGGACAAAACAGAAAGACCAACGAACAATAAATACCTAAAGTGTTTGGAAGCTGCTTATAGTCTATTCAATGTTTTTATGTATTTTTTATTATACTAAAAATGAACTGAAATTTAATTTTATGCAAATTACCATTACAGTGGAACCTCGCTTCGTGAACGCTTCCATTCGCAACCAAATCGTTTCCCAACCAAAAAAGCCAGCCAAGTTTTGAATTAGTTCACGATTCAACACTTGGTTGGCAAACAAAAATGGTGCGGAAAGATTCCTTTCCACGCCAATTTTCCCCTTCTACGCCTGCGCAGACAGCATTGCGGTGCGCACGCATGCAGCATTGTGGCAGGCGTGTGCACATGCACAACAGTGTTGCTTCGGAACGCGACCAAATTGGTTCGCGACCGAAGTCCGGGAACGGACTGCAGTCACGAACCGTGGTACTACTGTATTATTATTTTTTTACATGAACAGGAGTTAAAAAAAATAATGAATCTCCCCTAAAGGGAGAACGAGGCAGCCTGAGTCCAGGTCAGCCAATCCACTTCACCAGAGTATCTCCAGCCTCACCAAAATCCATTGAAGATGCCAATGCATTAAAATGTCAAACTACATTCTTAAGGGTTCTGTGGATAAGTAAAAAATAAATCCTGCCCACATCTAGCCTGAATTACTATATTTAAGGCAGCTTCTTCCAAGTAAGTGAGTTAGAAGCTGAGACTCAGTTTTCCAGTTCAAAAGGATTCTCTTTAAAGAAAGGTCAGCAATTTCCACTTCACATATTTTGTAATAATAATTTAGGAAGGCAGCTTTTCACGAACCTGCCTTGTGGGGACATTTTTCATTTGAAGGGCAGGAAAGAAGGGGAAAGATCTCATAGTTGGCTCCGGAGCTTTTATTTCTTTTATTATTTATTTCTCTCTCACCTTTATCATTTTTACAAATAACTCAAGGAGGAGAAATATCGTATCCAACACACAGTCTTCCTCCTATTTTCCCCACAACAATCACCCTATGAGATGGGTTGGGCCGAGAATGTGAATGCTCCAAAGTCATCCACTTGGCTTTTATGTCCCTAAGGTAGGACTTGAACTCATCTTTGTCTGTTTCCCTCTCTTCTACAACCTCAGCCTCGGCCACTTTACAACGTGTGAACTTCAAGGATCTACTGGAAGTGGAAGTTTTCTGAGGATAGAAGAAGGTCCATTTGGCTATCAAAGGAGTTGGATAAAAACCGTAAGAATGTCCAGTGACCATACAATATTTTGCAGGACTGAACTCAAGCAAAACAGAGGAGGGACGTAAATCATGCCAGATAAGGTAGGTGAAATGAGTACCCAGATTGTTGGGGGCAATTGCTGACATTGTAAACCGCTTAGAGAGGGTTGCAAGCC
>JANHJO010000906.1:127574-142849 GCA_032468235.1 Pseudoxyrhopus heterurus
TTTTAGGAGAAGCCACAATCAGCTAATTACAGAGTTTGTAATAACAGTGTTACCTAATTGGATGATTCAGGTGGCTATGATGCTAATAAGAGTAAGCCAGTAATTCTATTACTTGTTGGCTTGTTGGGCTGGCTTGTTGGGTGGAGGTTGCTGTTGTAGTAGTTAGTTAGAGTTTACTACTGTTTGTAACTCTGTTGGATGGATCGTGTGAATTGACCTTGGATTGAAGATAAAAAGACTGTGTTTATCTCAACTCCATAAACTTTGTTTGCTGATTCTATTCAACTAATTGTGACTTGACTCGGACTGTTCTATTGGACTTGCTTCTGTTTGTGTAAGTGTTCTATTTGCACAATACAGTTTAATAGTTGTTTGCTGGCCTGCTGCATGTTTATCTGGGACTCTTAAAGCTGCATTGATTCTAACTCTGCTATACACCCTTGCAGTTCAAGGGTTTACAACATTAACACATATCCCTCAAAAAGAGGCTCTCAGTGGTGTGCAATGTCATATGTGATAAATAAAACAACATATAAAAATTAACATTAAAATAGGATTAAAAATTTTAAAGGGTAAACATCAAAAGGGTAAAAATTCTTAGATGGCCATTTAACATTAGTTTTTATAAGGCGGGGGGTGGGCTCTCATGGGACTAGCCAGCCCCACCGTTGCGTGTCCTCTGTGGCCCCCCACGCAAGGCCGCAGAACCAAGATTTTGATCCCTTTGTGGAAGAGATTAGGACCTTTTTTGTTTACATTGCTTACAAGTATAATACCCTTTCAAGACAGAAAAACGAGGGAGCTTTTTTGTTTTTGTTTTTTCAGCATCTCCAGTGCACTTGACTTTAAAGAGCAGCTACAGAAAAAAGTCAAGAAACTTGGAGCAGGAATCAAACGAAAGGTTTGGTGTTCTTCTGAAATAGTTAACTTCCTAATTCATGCTATGGTGAATAACTAATAATGGCATAAACATTTGACTATGAAAGCAGAGAAAAATGTTCCTTCCCTCAAACTTTTATCATGGCCATTAGAAATTATAAGATAGTATCCCAAATATCTTTTTGTCTGGAGTAATAAAACTAAAACTGCCATCAGGTTATTTAGTAGCTATCTCCTCCTTTACATATGCTCTGTTACCAAGAATGAAATTTGACGTTTCTTTGAAAATAGGGGATATAGAAAATCTTGAGAGTTTCTGAAGATTTGACTTTAATTTGTATGGATGCAATGCATCTTGAAGTGATTTTTTTTTTTTTGGCTTGTCTTGGTCTTACCTAAAGTAAATAACCATCATTGATGTGCTTCCCCTCACCCTGGTCTCTCTTTTTAGCTATGTTTTGCCTTAAGTATGCTTGGTAGTCCTCACATTACTCTACTAGATGAACCATCTACTGGTATGGATCCCAAAGCAAAACAGCACATGTGGTAAGTGATATAGAGAATATATTTAATGTGAAATCACAACCATTTATTTACTTTAAATATATCCATTCTGTTGCACAGCGGGTCAGAATGGGCAGTGGTTAATGAAGGATTCACTCTGTACCCTTTAGAAGGTCTTTTGGTAAAAAATAACTTAGGGATAACAAATTTGGCACAAAGACAATGCTCATAATAGAAACAAAAACGTACATATTGGAAAGTTGCGATCCCAAGAAGCAGAAAAAGGCTTCTATTCTCTCCCCATATGTCTTTATGTAAACATCTGGTCTAACAGATCTTATGACTAATGGCCTTTGTATTTCAAAATACTTTCAAAACAGGTAGCCATAAACAATACACAGAGATAGAAACTTCTCTTACCTAACAATTGTGTCAATCCTCCTTGCTTTCTTCATCGTTTCTCTTTGCTCTTTGAAGGTGTAAAATTAAGTGCAGGTGAAGCTGATCCTGCTAGTAGTTCTGCAAGAGAGCTGACAGGGCTGGCTTTACTTCACTTACACATTATATTTCATCTTTTTTAAAGAAGGAATGGAGAGAGAATGCTGTAGTGCAAGACTCACTGGCTGGCACCCAATATTCTGATCAGGGAAGGCATCAGAATATAAACCTCTGACAATTGATAAAGGGAGCTTTTCTTCATTCTACATAGATAATCTGGTGGATTCACCACTGGAAGAGAATCTGTTCTCTAACCCTGAAATAGAAAATGGCAACATCAGTAAAATTTAAAATAGAAGCATCTTTTTCTTAATTTTCAGCTGGGAAGTTTGGAAAAATAACACATTTATTATGACATACAGTACATTGCGGTCCTATTGCTGCAGAGGTTCTACAAGAATAACCACACATTTCCAGATTGCTGGCATAACATCCATTTATTCAAATGCTGCTATCATCCTGGCTCACCTTTCCCAGTTACCATTTGCCTCCTTAATCATTTTTGTCTTACTGTCCAGCTTAATAATTTTGGGGAATCTTAGATTGCAGATTCAGTTTCATGGATTCATGCAGGATCATGGTTTTTAAAGTATTACAAGGCAGCATTTGTTTAAAGGGAACTGCTATCTTTTTCCCCCTGAAAAATATTGCAGCCTAAGAATATTATACCCATCAGCTATTTTAGGCTCAGTAATAAGTTTTCAAAAAGCAAAATGTGGCTAGAGGATAGTAATTTTAGGCAGGTTCACATTACCGCACTCAAAGAGTTCTTTTTAATGGCTATAGCTCAGGTTGAAGGAGAAAATTTAGTAAATTGCTTTTTAAAAGCAATAACTTGGATGTGGGAGTTAAGACTACATCTCATAATTGAGAATAAGTGAGATAAAATATTGAGAAGACAGCAACAGATTGCAAATGCCATCTCTGCATAGAAACTGAAGAAACAGTGGATCGCCAAATTAGCTGCTGCAAGAAGATCGCACAGATTGCCTACAAACAATGGCATGACAAAATAGCAATTATGGTGCATTGGAATATCTGCAAGTAATACCATTTGCCTGCAAGAGAGAACTGCTGAGTCTAAAAATAGACAAAGTAATAGAAAATGAAGAAGCTAAAGTGCTCTGGGACTTTAGAATTCAAAGAGCACTCATCACATAACACTCCAGACTTAACAGTTGTTGAGACGAAAAAGGATGGATAGTGGATGTTGCAGCAGAACAAAAGAACTGGCAAACATCACAAAATACAAAGACCTTCAGTTAGAAATAAGAGCAAAGAAGGCAAAGGTAATACCAATAGTAATAGGTACCTTGGGTGAAATTCCAAAACAGCCGGAGCATCACTTGAACACCATCGACATTGACAAAATCACCATCAATCAGTTGCAAAAGGCAGCTTTACTTGGAACAACTTACATCATGCGACTGATACCTTTAACACTATCAGACAAGATCTGCCTATCCCAGGTCCTTGGGAAGGATTTGATAGGTGGATAAAAATGACAAATCTAGTCTTAAACATTTGGCTGGCTATGCAACCAGCCATGATAATCAGCATGAGATGCGGATGTATTTCCCCCTTTAAAAATATGATTTTGTTAAATTTTGAAAATAAAAATAAAAAGTAAACTAAAAGCAAGAAAACATGAAATAAAGAATCAGACAAAAAAGCAAGATAAATATGAAAGAAAATAGTAAAAAAAATGGCTTTCAACTTTCTTTGGTACGTACGTATAAATAAAAAATATATCTAACTCTCACTTTAAAATTAATGATAGTCCATATTACTTCTATAATTGTGTATAATTCTAATAAATCCCAAAATAAAAATTGTGTTCCCTACTTTCTCACAAAAAGTCCAAAAGTGGCTTTATTAAAAAAAACTCATCACTGTCTCTTAAAATACAACATCTTCATTCCATTCCTCATCCCATTGTCTATAAACTTAAATTTTCAGCTCACCTTATTAATTAGCAAAGTTCTAGTAAAAAGTAGCAGAAATACCTAATAACATAAATATATAGCAACCCAGGAATTATGGGTGCATCCTGACCTGTCCATCTAATGCTTCTATTATGGGAGGTGCATTGTCTGCTGATTAGCTTCCAATGTAATTCAGGGTGCTAGCTATTACCTTCATGGCTCAGGGCTTAAATTTCTCTGAAGCTGTCTTCTCCAGATTTAACTTGCCTGCCTGATACAGTCGGAGAAGGGTTTCTGAATGTCCTTGTGCTGAGACAATATTATCAGCAGGGACCCCATTATCAAGTTTTCTCAATGATCGTTTTTATATTCCTGTAAGCCGCCTTGAGTCGCCATGTGCGAATAGGCGGCAATGTAAAATTTCTAAATAAATAAATAGTCCCCTGTCCCTTGTGGAACAGCTTACTCCCTGTTTTGGGGGAACCTCCCAATTAATCTTCTAAAGAGTCAAAAAAACTCTTTTTATTAGAGTTTATTGGAGAGGCATGTTGGAAAACTACCAGCCAGACGAGGAGGGATCAAACTTTGAGACAGAGGACTGTCTTCCCTAAGATTCAGGAACTTTATATTTGTTCCCAAGGAAGGGAGAGTCAGAGGAGATTCTTGTATAGGTACAATATAATAAAGTAGTGGGGCCGTGGTGGCTCACGTGGTAAGACGCTGGGCCTGCATCGCTGAGGTCGGCAGCTTGGCTCGATTCCCATGAGCGAAGAAACCGCGGAGGGACAAGAAAGGAGCTTCCCCCGACTGCCTACCGGCATTCAGGCGTCCCGCGGGTAAAGATAACACCACCCCCAAAAATTCCTTTCACAGAGGCAGCCAGCCACCTCAGTGATCCCTGGCTAACGTGCCATACGCTAAATAAATAAATAAATAAAGTAGTCAACTTGAACTCTTAACTTGTAGCTATGGTTGCTTGTATCTAACAAGGTGAGTTGTTCTATTTGTGAATTGTGGCATAATTGCTTGGTTATGTTTAATTGTTAAGTATTTTCTTTTTTAATTGACTTTACCTCTTTTTTATTTCCTGAAAGTTGCTCAGAGCTTTTTGGAATGGAGGAACATAGAAACCAAATAAATAAATAATACTCCTTGCCATAGCCATCATTTATTTATATTGGAAGAGTTGAAGAGCAACGAGCATTTCCAGACTTTAAACTGACTCTTTCAAGGGATGAGCAATGTTATCTAAGATAGAACAGAACCTTATTTTTTCTATTTTCTTAGCAGCAGCAGCAGCTTCATTTTATCTGGATTTAGTTCCCACTTGTTCTTCCTAGCTGCAGCTTTAGTTTTGGGAAAGATTAATAGATTTCTTTACGCTAATCAAATTGGGACTGTATAGACAATGATTTAAAGAAGAGTTGGCTTAGCAAGACTAATTTTTCCTGAGTATCTATTATGTTTTATAGGAAAGCCATCCGAGCAGCCTTTAAAAGTAAAAAGAGAGCAGCTATTCTGACTACTCATTACATGGAAGAAGCAGAAGCTGTGTGTGATCGAGTGGCTATCTTGGTGTCTGGAAAATTGAGGTACCTTCTCTAGATACTGAGGCGTTTGGGGAAAAAAGAAACCAAATTTACAATTAACACCAACTTAATGATTTTAACATCAAATCTATTTTTGCCTGCTTTTCTCTTCTTCCTGCCCCGAACAACTGATAGGTGCATTGGTACAGTTCAACACCTCAAGACTAAATTTGGCAAAGGATATTTCTTAGAAATGAAATTAAAAGAAGTTCCAGATTTACAGATGAAGGAACAGCTCCAGAGGGCAGTTTTGCGTATCTTTCCCAATGGAAGACCTCAGGAAAGGTAAAAGGCAGTTGTTACAAGTCAAGTCAATTCCTTCTCATACTGGAGCTGTCTCATTACACTCAGCATAAGGATTAGAGAGAATGGATGGATGGCAACATGCCTGATTACAGTAGTGCTTAATTCACTCTAGGCCCTTCCCATTAGCTAATCTGATCTGTGCGAGCTAGGTAAAATCTTGACTTCTAAGTTTTAATCAATTAAAAAAAAATCATAAAGATGCAATTTGAGAAGCCCAAGCTTCTATTTCAGATTCAACAGTTAATGTATGAAATGAAATTTATTCTATAGACAATTAGTTTTTGTTAAAAAAAATCATGGAATGCTTAACAAGTAATTTTAAAGTAGATCTTTTTTCTATTTAAAGATGATAGTAACTTAACACCAAGTTACGTGCAGCAGTATTGATTGCACAACAATTATGATATATATCAAGTGTACTATCTAGGTATGTGCAAAATATTCCATCTCTAAAGATGGAATGTTTAGGAACTCTGGATGTGTGTGTAAATAAATAAAAATTTATGGACCATGCTGGTCCAGCTGTAACATGGTCTGTTCATAATACGGTCCTGAAAGAAACTGGTTTTTGTCCAATAGGATGTTTTGAAAATTGCAGAGCATTTGGTCTCCAAAGACTTGTCTTTCATATAATCCATATTTAGTATTTTTTGTAATTTTCGGTATGTATAATAGAAAATTACATCTAATTACTAGAATCTTAATAATAAATGTTGACATTTGTATATATTGTACAAATATACTTATTTATTTTAGAATTCTTACATGCAGGTCTAATATTACAGGATAATCACATTGATGAGATTTCATTGTAGTTTTTAATTTCTCATCCCTTATCCAGAGATGTAGAGTCTTTTCACTAAGGCTGAAATAGAGTTAGAAGCTGGCATCCGTGTGTACCTGTATAGTCAATGCACCACAGGATTAGTTCACAGTTCCATTCCTCATTGTCTGTGGCTCTTCAGTTTCCTAGTTGTAATAGCTTTTGTTTAAGTATCTATGTTCTAAGCTCCTTTTATAGTGTTTTGATTGTTACGTCTGAAATTATGTCTTCAGATTTCTTGTTAACCTTTTGATAAAGGCTATTTTTTTAAATAGTTTTTAAAAGGTTTTTAGAAAGTTTCATCTCAACTACATCTTGGAGTTGGGTGGTTTCTAAATATGATAATAAAAATGAATATTTATCTTTGTAAATTGAAATTCAAATAGCCTAGCCTTAATGTTGTTTAGCGTATGGTGGGACAGAGAGTAAGCCTTGGAAAGGCTTTCAACATCCTTCAATCTATAGTGTCAGTTTCTTGACCTGGTGTCCTTCAGATGGCTGCCAGTAGGCCAGAGAAGCACCTGGAGAGAGCTTCTTCCAACCAGATGCAGAAACTTCAGATAATTATTTTCATCACCTGCGAGAGACAAAGCAAGCTTTGTTTCAAGCTGTCATTCATTTTTCAAACCAGTTTCCCCCCTTGTTTTGTTATTAGCATCATCCACTGCTGAACTACAGAGTGTACGGTCTCCTAGCTCTTCTCTTTCTTGTAAGGACTTGGGACTTTTTTCCTTAATAAAGTGGTGAATGCCCATTCATTTTCACCCACTAGCTATCTTCTGTTATATATATTTTTAATCACCATCTGTGTTTAAAAACTCTGCTGGTCTCCTTTACTACAAGTTTCCCTCTGAATCCTTTTTCTTGTACATTTATCTTATTTTTCTGCCTCTTTTTCTAACCTGTTTTCTGTCTTGCTGAACTTTTCTTTAACCACGGATAGTTTTTCAAACTTTAAAGCATGTTCCCCTTTTGCCCTTACTGGAGAAATCTTCCTTGGATCTCTTTTTGTCTTCAGATTACTGGACTCGGTCTCTGTTTCCTTTATAGCCTCCCACCTCAGAACACACATTTGGTAATCTTAGAGCAAGGGTCACTAATTTGCATTTATCTATTTATCAAATTTGTGTAGCCGCTCATTTCACAAAAAGTGATTCTGGGTGCGGTTCAATGATCTAATATAAGCAGAAATTATAAATATAACAGAGACAAAATATATTACAAAAATATAAAAATATAAATATTATAAAAACAAAGTTGTGATGATTAATTGTAGGAAGAAGGTGGGGAACAATGGAGAAGAGAATAGCTTTGTTAGTGCTTGTTGTGGGTTTTTTTTTTGTACTCTTAGATTACTGCAAGTGTTCTGGCAGGTGTTCCTCTTTGTGTCTCAGATCTTAGTCTAGCACAGTTCCTTGTGCAATGATCTGAATCATTTCCAGTCTTCTTATGTTCTGCTGTACCAAAAGGTTCATGTTCTATTGTACCAAAAGACTTATGTTCTGCTGTACCAAAAAGCTCTACTTATTTGAACCAACACGCAGTTAAAACCATTGATACTTATATTTGGAGCTCTCTAGTCACAAATTTCTCAATATCTATCTTATTTTCCCCTGCAATCCTTTTTACTCCTTATTTCCTTTGCATTGGACCATCCTTCAGTTTCTCCCTCCAGGATTGTAGTCTCTGGCTTCTTTCAGGATCCTGGCCTTGCAATTCTGTAACCAGCTCCCTTTTTGTCTTTTCATCTCTGTAAAGTTTATTGGCCTTTCAAAGGGGTTGAAAAGCTTTTTTATATGGCTGCTAGTTAGTCTAGGGCAGGGGTGTCAAACTCAAGTCACGGCGGTGTCACGTGATGTATTGAGACTTCCCCCCCCTTGCTCAACAGGGCGTGGGCGTGGTCAGCACGTGACGCATCCGGCCTGCGGGCCAGGACTTTGATAGCCCTGGTATAGGATTATCCCAGCCTACTAATTAATCTTGGCAGTTTTACATTAATTCTGGTTTTATGCAGTGTATATGAGTCCTTCGGGAGAGGGCGGTATATAAATTTTGTTAAAATAAATAAATAAATATGCTCAATTGTATCAGAGTGCATTGTTTCTAAACATGTTTGGTTTGTCTTAGCGATTAACATTTATTTACTGGTTTGGCTATTAAGTTGTTAATTATATTTAGTATACTGTACTAAATTCTGTAATCACTGTCTTTCTTATTTATACTGTATCTCAGTAAAGGTATCTAATAAGTAATTATTATTATTCATAAATGGATAAAGCAAAGATAAAACAATTATATTTATCAGTGATGTCCATAGGCAAGGTCAATATTCTCAAAATGGTGAGCATGACTGAGTGACTGTACATACTGTTTTTGTGTGTGTGTGTGCAATGTACAACGCATATTAAAAGAGGGCAGGGCTTCACTTGTTGGTTGCCTCTTATCATTTTGATGTCACCCTCCTGTACAATCCTGGTGTCTGATGAAATATCTAATGACTTTGCATTAATATACCTAAATCTAATATTACTCAAACTACTTGTTTTGGAATACACTTCTTTTCTTTTTATTTGTTGCAGTTTTAGCTCAATTTTATCATACAAAATCCCAAAGGAAGATGTCCACTCACTTGCCCTGTCTTTTTCCAAACTTGAGGAAGGTAAGGTAACAGAATACTAAGTGAACTGATAATCTTAGAATGTCTGTCTCTTTGTTAATCTTTTCACTTTCTTAATAATACATCCTCATCATTTTGCCATCTTATGTCATGATTTCATCCATTTCTGTTCAGATACATTTAATATATGTCAAGCTATTGTAACAAATGACATTTTAACTATTTTCGATTCGGTCTCATAAAGTGCTTGGAAGCATGAACACAGCACCTATCTGCAATACACTGAAGCAACTGCATCTCTTTGCAGGATTGTGCAGCAGCTGCACAGAGCAGCCACGTGATCCCATGATCTTTAATATATTGCAGACAGATGTTGTGTTCATGTTCCCAGTCACATTATGGTGATTAAATTCAAAGGACTGCATATCCTAATTTCTAGCCTTTCTGACTTGCTTTCAGGTTGTGTAGAGAAGTTAGTTGAACATTAGAACTGTCACAGAGGTGCGTTTTGAGAAACGAACATTCTTTTTTTTAACCTGTAAACAGTGCTTGACTAAGTACATCCATGAATGGAAACCAGTTCCACACTAGTACACTACTGCTGATTTTTCTCCTTACTTTTCAAAATCACAAAAGAGACTTTGAAGAGGAAAAGAAATCCAATAGAATTTCTCCTGTTAATGGAAATAACTTTCACTGAGAAAAGCATTCCAACAGATTAACTAAGAGTGCACACAAAACTTGATTTGGTCTCAATTCAGCAATTAGTAGTTTTAGTAGTTTAATAAATCATGTGCATGGAATGATCTAGCTGTTCAATGCTTTTGGTATCAGATGGAATTGGTTGTTTTGAAAAGTATTTTAATATCAAATATTTTGATACCTATCTTTCAATGACAATTAACCGTTCTTAATTCTTTTAAACAGCAAAACATGCCTTTAATATTGAAGAGTACAGCTTTTCTCAAGCAACCCTTGAACAGGTAACTCAGACAGACCTTTCCAAATAATTGTACTGTATTATACTTACTAATGCTTATATACATGTTTTTAATGCCGTATAAACCAGCAATAATTGAAATGACACTTACTCATCCATAGTTTCTGAATTTCTGATTTTACTCATTTCACGTATAAGTAAACTTGACTTTCATCTCTGCACCAGATATGAATGAAAGTAGTCACAAGTTCATTGATTAATTTAAACTCATCATCATATTCTTGTTTTATGTGCCAAGTCAAATTTTTCCATATGCCATAATCACTAACAAAGTACCACCTACTTTGATCAATCAAAGATTTTAGATAATTGGTTGCATTTAAAAAAATCGTATTATTTGTAGGTTTTCGTGGAACTTGCCAAAGAGCAAGAAGAAGACGACAGTTTTGGAACATTAAATAGCATGCTTTGGTGGGAACGAACCCAAGGAGAAAGAGTTGTTTTCTGATATATTCCATGTTGCAGACTTCAGCTTCTACATTCTTCAGGTTTTTTAAAAGGATTATTTTTATTACTTGAAGTTACTTCATTCTCCTGGAGTGTTCATTCTTCATTATGTATTAGAAAATGATTACTAGTAATTAGGAGTACAAATAATATTGATTCTCAACATCTAAAAATGCAAAATTGACCCTATTCTCTTTATTTGTCTTATATACAACATACAGTGTTTGTCTTTGATAAAAGTTTTTTTAATGAGTCCATATATGCTTCCTGTTGTAGAACCTGATATTCTGAATTTCATCACCCACGATCTATCTAATTTCCATATTATTGGTGGAAAAACATAACTGTAGAAAAATCTAGTTATAAACCCATGATACATGTTTGATTTTAGAATCTTATTTTCACAAGAACTTTTTACTAACTAGAATACTGAGAATTTTATCTGCATGGTTAAAACTTTAGTAGAATTTGAATGAAAAATTTCCTTTGAATATGAAATACTCCAATTGATCTTCAGTATTTATTCTGTAAATAGTGAATATATTAATAATACACATACACATACACAGTAGGACTGGGATGCAAGTGTAAGATCTATATCTTTATATTTACAAAATTACAGCTATCCCAGCTATTTCCTAAGTTGTCAATATGATGGTTAAAAGATAAATTCTACAATTTTTTTTACAGAAAGTTGATTGCATGTGAAGGTACTAAAGGTACAATAAAATCATTAGACAAAGAAAATTGTATCCTATGATTAATGATTGTAACTATGATTTACAATCACTTTGTTGTTTGTATGTACACTGAGAGTTTATGCACCACAAATTCCTTGTGTGTCCAATCACACTTGGCCAATAAAGAATTATGTTCTACCGTACTCTACTCTACTCTACTCTACACTACACTACACTACACTACACTACACTACACTACACTACACTACACTCTACCTCATCCATATCCCTATTCCAAAAAAGGATTATATGGAAAATCAAAAAAATACCCGTATATTCACCTTTTGCAGTAGTATTTTACTATATAAACATGCATGATAAATCTATCTAAACTAAATCTATGAATGATCTTTGAACAGCATTAACTTCTTGTACATTTGAGTTAGGTTATTACGTTAAGTGTTTCTTAATTCAGTTTCCATATTCTGTTTTTAAAAATTATTTGATTCTTTGATAAAAGAAATAATTAAAAAGATGTTTCTAGTCTACATTTTTTGGAAATTTTCTGGGCAGGAACTCTTATTGCAGCAATATTGTTGTGTGACATGTTGCCTTAAAACTTTCTTTAATGAAATAGCCTTTCCTTTCCCTCTCTCAGGATTGTGCTACTTAAAATGACCTTGCTTTTTCTTTCCCTTTGCCTGATTCAATTTTCGTACCATCAAGCATGAAGCTATAAGCAACATAATCCTGATTCTTCAGGATTTAAAATGTTCCCAGTCCCATTACATTGCATGAAGATATGTTCCAATGGCAGACCTACTTTCAAAAAAAAAAAAGAAGAAAACTCATTGACACATTCTTCTGTTAAGAAACTGCCACACGCATGGGCTGGCTTTGTTGGCAGTACGCAGATACAAATTTGAAAAATAATTAGCAGGAGACCAACAATGGCCTATCCATTTGGTTTTTTTGGCAGCAATACCTAAATGTTTTGCCACTGAGTTTTTAAAATTCTTAATCTAACCTTGATGTATCATGGTGGTTGCTCAAGAGATTTCTAACTCATTGTACCGTTGATCTGATCCTGTCCCGTCATTCTCGTATCCCTTTGTCCTTTCAGGCATTGAAGAATTAAGTTGGGATTGACTACTTTCCTTCTTCCTGGGACTGTGTATTGATATATTTGCTCAGTCAAAAAGTGTTGGAGATTTCTGCCTTTCCTATCAGAAGACTGAGGAATTGATTTGGCTTTCAAGAGACTTCCCAACATTGAACTCAATAGTTTTCTGAGGTGTGCTGGGGTCAGTGCAGCGCCTCTATTTTTTTTAATTAGTTGAGCAGTAGCCAGTTTGTTTGTAGTCTTGTATTCCAGTAGACTGCAGAAATTAATTTGTGTATCATGTAGTTTCATTCCTGTTTGACCTAGCTCACAATTTCTGGCATGTTTTCACTCTCAGAGCCTATTTGCAAGGGATTCATGCTCTTTCCTCAGAATGGGTATCAAAGTTGCACTCTTTGCTCCATCGCTCTCAAAGGACTCATTCCAGATACCACCCAACCAGTTTTTTCTCACAGCTGGAAAAGATTGTACAATCCAGAACTTGGAGCCTGGCTACAATGGTGGCTGCAGATGAACATTTTAGCCCAGGAGTTTGTACTTCTAAAGCTAGGGTTATGTTTTCTAAAACATTAAGACTGTTCGTAGCAGTTTTTCTGTCTTCTGAGCCAGTCACTTTGTATTTTCCACAGGAAAGGGATTATCCATTGTCTTGATGTTCCCTCATTCTAAACATTCTCACTTTCACTGCAAGAGGGAAGTTACAGTCATTTTTTTCCTCTTGTTCCCAATTTTCCAGAGAAGCACCATTGCATTTCCTAAATGTTACACAAGCACTGAAGGTTATCCTTCGCTTCCCTCAGCTCTTCAAATGGTTTTCTTTTCTATTCATTAACATTGGGACAAGGGATGGTTAGATCTGTTTTAAAAAAACCTCATTTGCATGGTAGCACAAAACATACTTTTCAGAGAATTGGTTTACCCCTTGCCCTCATCTTTCGTATTCAGTTTTGCTTATATCCCACTGATTTCATGAATAACTTTTATATGAATGTCAAAATTGTTCTGATTTTAAAACACATTCAGTTTGCTGTATAAAATCCTAATAGTTAGAATAATATATTAGACTCACAGATCTATCAGTGGTAAAGTACTATCGTATTGTTGCTGCTATTATGTTAAAGTGCCTTGCTGGAACTTTGTTGCTTGTAATAAAGCATTTTAAAATGTCTGTTTATTGTTCCAATACAAGAATATGAATAATTTATTTGTATAATGTTATAAACATTGAAACATTTTACTGAATCTTGCTTCTGCTACAGATAGACTGTTTTGAGTTTCACCACTACATGTTCTCCATGGCTTATTTTACAGCTAGTCTTGACTGTGACACTACTCTACACTTTACATGGAACTATCCTTGAAAATTGCCTAAAGATTGCAGTTGCTACAAAATAATGCCATATTGTTTTTCTGTTTTCTGAGCACAGCATAAATATAGTAGTGCTATATTTTATAATTAAAGCAGAGTAAGACTGATTTGCAGAATAGTCATTACAAACATAATCACACAAGTAAAGGCTTTCATGATTTTCTTCCTGCCTGTGGTTCTTCAGACATACAGGAGAGGTCCTTTTTTTTACAGTACATCCATCTTTTGAAATAAACTCCCTTGAGAATTATGTTTGGCATACTGTAGATTAATATTTGTTGAATCTAACTTTCTATGAAAAGGGTTTTTCCATGTGACAATATGTACAGGTGTAAGATACAGATAATCTGCATATATTCAGATAATTAAATGTCACCAATACTTCTCATTTTAACTCAATATTAGTGTTTTTCCTGGTCCTGTCCCTGGACAGTATGTATACACTCATACATATCTACATATACACGTATGCACACTAATATAACTTGCAGATATACATTTGTTGAAGAAAAAAAATATGATTGTTTTTAGCTGAAGTTCACAGTTGGGTAGTTTACAGTATTTTGATCTAGATGTTCTGGGCTGCTCACAATAATTAAAAAAATACAAATAATATTGATAACTGGAGAGCAAGGTGTCTCACTGTCCTTTATCAAAGGCCAGGTTGAAGATTCAGGAGATAAGAGATAAAAAAAGTGTGAACAATTCAGATCACTGCCTTTTCTACTTTGAGGAGGACTAGACATACTTATTTCCCAATATGGAGTGGTTGATTAATCTTTCCCAACAAAACCTAAAAGTTAACAGACATGTTTTATGGAGTGTAAAGGAAATGAGATAAACTAAGCATTTTTTTTGTTAAACTAGAAGATTGGGTCCTTATTTTTATTTAAAGTGTGGTCCCAGCCCTGTTCTTTGCCACATTATAGCAAGCGCTGCTGGCATTTCAGTATTTTTTTTTTAAATAACTCTGTGCTGGTATGATTTAAATATCTTCTAAGTAAATAATTAAAACTCCAAAGCAATCAGCATGAAAGCACTCATTAGTCTTAAAGCGCTTTGAAAAACTTACTGCCATTAAACTCTTACATTGTATAATCAATATTTATACATTACATAATCAATACAGCCAGAAGATTACACTATAACAACATTATGAGAAATGTTTTTTAATGTTAAGATATAATTGAAGTCCTCAGAAATATTGCACGCACAGAATCCCTTAAGAAGAATCCTTTCAGACCACCTCAAATTCAAGTCCCAATATTTTTTTGAATTTAAAATTTCATTTATCAAAATATAAATACAAAGCAAAATGAAAAGAATGGGAAAGGAAAGGAAGAAAGGAAAAGGAAAGAGGAAAAAATGTAAGGGAAAAGAAAAAACCATTGACTTCCAACTTTGTTTAGTGCAGTTGAGTAAGATAATTGGAACTGCAGTGGCTCAAGTGGTTAGAACACAGTACTACAGATCAGCAGTTTGGCTGATCGAATCCCACCAGCTCCAAGGTTGACT
>JANHJO010000906.1:258875-275570 GCA_032468235.1 Pseudoxyrhopus heterurus
AGGGAGGGAGGGAGGGAGAGAGAGGGGAGGGGCTCTGCTTTGGAGGCGGAGGCAGAGGGAGCAATGGGACAACTATACCCGAGCAAAGCCGGGTAATCAGCTAGTGTATGTGTGTATGTGTGTGTGTGTGTATATGGTACAGTGGTACATATACCACAATGGTACATATATATATATGTTATCACTACACCACTTAGGTTCACAAAATTTCCATTTCGGCTTAAGAGGAAATATTAAAATATGAAGAACTTATAGGAAAAAATGCAAAACAACAGCAAAGGATTCCCTTGCTGAACTTACATTACATCCTGAAATGTAAGTTTGACAACAATCTTAATAATGTATCTTCAAAAGTATTTTTAAACTATCCCAAAGGTGAAAAAGCACCTTCAAGACAACCAAGAATTAGATGATTGAGAATCTCCATAGATATTTTTACCCTAATATGTATATTTATTAGTATTGTTCTTATTTTTCTCTTAGTTGTTTTGAATCTTTTGCACATTTACTGTTGTCCCATATTTTAACATAAATCTACCTTCACCACAGTTGGTAGCCCTTGGCCAGTAATTTTGTCTGGGCTAGGAAGCTAAGCAGAGTCATACATGATGGGAAACTTCAGGGAATATTAAGGCTGTAAAGGGGACTAAGAAATTGTAAAACGTATCCCAGAAGGTGGCAATGACAACATGGGTATGTGACTAAAGGGACTAGACCTCAAGCTCAATTTGAAGAAGGCTCGATTTTAATTCAGCCCAAGTTTGTGCAATCAAAATTTTACTTTTTGGTTCATTGCTTTCCTTTACTTCTCTTGCCTCCCTTTTCTTTCTTTTTCCTGTTAAACAGCACCTACATAAAGCTATGTAAAATGTTGTTGTTTATGGTAACAATGATAATTTATGACCTTTGGTAGCAAAAACATAACAAAAATAGAAATCGATTGATTTGCTCATGCTTGAATAAGGCGCCAGTCACAGAAGACTATGAGCAATTTGGCCTAATGGTTAAGTCATCAAGCTCTAAGCCAGGAGACTGTAAATTCTAGTCCCACCTTAAGACATGGAACTGGCTGGGTAACTTTGGGCCAGTCACTCTCTCTCAGCCCAACTCACCTCAGAGGGTTGTTGTGTAGGGAAAGTAGGAGGAGGAAGGAGTTTTAGCTATGTTTGCTAGTTTGAGTTACTGATAAAAATAATAAAAGAAGGATACAAATACATAATTATCAACAAATACATCATTCCTGTATGCAGCTATAATGGTAAATAAAATACAAAGTAATCCAAGACAATTAATACAATCTCCTGAAAGTCATCACTGCTGGATATAATTCATTAAATTAAACATATCTCTGACAGAAATGTGCATGGAACTATACGAACCAGAAGGGGGATATGTTATGAGTAGTGTACAATTCAATATTTGAGAGAGAGAGAAAAAGAAACAATAGCGCTAATGGAATTATGAAAGAATGCATAGAAACAGCTGTTGAAAACCTGTTGACTTTATTCAGCTTTTGTTAAATTCTTATGGGATGCTGTCATGTGGAGCTGCAGAGTGGAGCTTCAACCGAGATAGAAGATAGGGGATGCTATATTCAATTTCTATTTTTCAGTTTTAAAAAAAGTATCCTGAACTCCGCCACAGGCAGGATTATGTCTGAAACTCTTAAATATTTGTCTGTCTTGTTTGAATTTTAAAAATGATTTTGCCCACTGTAGGAGACTGAGGAGTCCGCTGGCCAACTAAGGGTTATTAAGTGAGTTGCCGGATGTTTCATTGATTTCTAAATATTATGTGATTGCAGCATCCACTATCCAATTCCAGTAAGAAGCAAAGGATAGGATTCAGGGGGGATTGTTTCACAAATAGACACAGACACATAAAACCTAGCAGGCTGAGCAAATAACAACAGGAGCTACCAATGGCTAAGAGCAAGAAAGTTGAAGAATGAGACCAAGAGGCAAACTCTGACTTTTATCCAATTTCCAAAAAGACTGAAAGAAAGTATAGGTAGTCCTCGTTTAGCAATTGCCTCATTAGCAACCATTCACAATAACAACCAGGAAAAAGCTCTGCGGCCAATCCTCGGATCTATGACCTTCACAGGTTTATAAAAAGCAAAGAAAAGCTGAAGTAAAATTATAAAATCATGATGTTTCACTTAGAGACCACTTCACTTGTTAACCAAGTTGCTGATCCCAATTGTAGTCATTAAATGAGGACTATCTGTCCCAGCAGTTGGCTCTTTCTTCCTTATTAAAGTTAGGTCTCTGCCCATTGACAAGAATATAAAATCTGTATTATAGCTTTGGGTCACTCAGACATCTGAAGATTGCACCATCATGGACTAATTGTTATAGAACTAGTGCACAACAATAACAACAAAAATAGTATATCAGTTGATATAAAAATTCAGTCAATGTACAATAATCTCTCTCAAGAAGGTAACAACAGCCAGGCTATACAATTTACAAATATAAATACATTAAAGCTATCTCACTTACTTCAATAAGTGCACTATCAATGCTAGATTGCAATGCTACAAATCCTCCAAACCAATAACTTGGTTTTGAACAATAAGATGATGAAAAGTTGTAACAGTAATCTACAAAAGAGAAATAAAGAAAGAATGCTATTTTATTATGCATAAAATTTATTTAATACCACATTAATAAGGCTAGGCTTTCATTACAATATGTTTAGCTGGAAACAATGGGCATGACGCTTGAACTCAATGTAATTTCTTTTTTATATGTATAGGTTTTTTTATTAAAGTTTTAAATTACAATAGTTTTATCAAGATGACCAAGATCAGCTAGGTGCTGTCATATGCAGTGGAGCCAAATATGTTACAATCTCATTTTTAAAAAAAGAATTGTATTATTTAAATGTGTATCTGTAAAATTGATATAAAGAAGGAAGTGCATTTCGTATGTTATACTTCATGACATATAAGACTACAGAAGTGCAAAAGCCCAAATCTTCATTTCAATTTCCTGTAGACATATACTGTAGGTATGTGGAAACTGGAACATAAGTACATAAACATCATAAATTACCTATCTCTCCAATATATTGATTTGGGGAAACCATTTGAAAGAAAGGGAATCGGAGTCGATATGAGACTTCATCTTGAAATACAACTCCAATTATGTCTGCTTCTTTCACTTGCGCTGCTTCCATGGTTTTTTCATTTGCCATCGCTTCTGTCTTTACACCTTTAGCACATAAGTCTGGTTAATATGCATGATCACATGCAGGAGTGATACAGAAAAATGTCTCGTGGTCTAGCTGTTTGACTAAATTCATCAATCTAGAATTCCATGAAAATATCCCAAAAGGCAGGACTTGTCAAAAGTATTCAATCAATCAATCAATCAAATCTTTATTTGGTTATAGACCAGCATGTGGGATGCAGTTAATTAAAATATTTTTTTTAAAAAAGAAATGTGTATTTAAATATTCTAAAATATCTGAAATATCTAAGAGGAGTTAGAATTAATCCTACAATGTAACCTGCAGATTACTTAGCAGTACCTGAGTGTAGACAAAAAGATGGAGTCAGATTGATCCAAGAATAGCATTTTAAGATAAAATGAATTTGAATGACCTCAGTGTTTAATAAAAAATGGGAATAATGTATCTTGGCATGCTCCTGCATAGAGGGATAATAGAGGATAATTTGTTCCATCAACAAGAAGCAATGGATGGAAACTAATTAAGAAAACCAACCTAGAACTAAGGAGAAATTTCCAGACAGTTAGAACAATTAATCAGTGGAATGACTTGACTCCAGAAGTTGTGAATGCTCCAACATTAGAAGTTTTTAAGAAGAGATTGGGCAAAGACTTGTCTGAAATGGTGTAGGGTCTTCTGTTTGAGCACGACGTTGGACTAGAAGACCTCCAAGGTCCCTTCCAACTCTGTTATTCTGTTATTCTCATTCAATTGTTCCACCCCTGCATGGGGACAGTGTTAGTTCGAAGGACATTTTTTTGTATCTTCCTTTAGTAACAGCTGTTGGAAAGATATTGAATCTGGCTAAAGCAGGGTGGCAGTGTGGAAGCTAAGAAAAATTACTACTGGGGGCGTGACCTGTTCAAAAGTGGGCCACCCAAAGTGGTGGGCGAGCATACGTGAGCACCTTCCCCCTTGCTTGAGCAGCGGGCGAGCGCGTGCAGGTGCACTGCACTCCATTTGCACAAGAGGCAGGTATGTGTGCATTTTGCTCACGCAAAACCAGAAAGGTTGGGGAGCTCCAGGCTAAAGAAAAGGCCCTTCTGAATTTGGGGATCGTTATGTGACTGAGATATCTGATAGTTGAAGACTACGTCCAGAGAGTCTCAAGAAGCTGTTTCTGAGTTAGGCTAAGAAGTCGGCTTGCAGCCCTGGCAAAAGCACTAATTATATTTACTAAAACTATACTTTTATTAGTATACAGCTACTCCTTGTTTAGTGGCCACAACTGGGATCGGCAACTTGGCTGTTAAGTGAAGCAGATGCAAACTGCAACTGTGCTTATAATCTTACTTTTGCTTTATAGACCTGAGAAGGTCATGACAGGGAGGAGGATGAAAAAGTTACCTTTTCATCATCATCATAACTGCAAACCGTTGCTAAGTGTGGCAGTTGCTAAATGAAAACCTGTAATTAAAAGGGAATAGACTACAGATAGGCAAATGGAAACTTGGGAGGAAAAAGGCAATTTGCTTCACTTTAAACACAATAATGCCAAAATGCAAGGTCCATGCTTTTATGCTTGAATCAATGTCTCATATAAGTATATTATTCCGGGCAGCTCACAACAATAAAAAATACAATAAGTAAAAACGTTAAAACATTTAAAAAGTTCTAAAACATACAATCACAGATGCATATCACCCCTAAGCCTGTCGACATAGCCAGGTCTTCAAAGCTTTCCGAAAGACAACCAGGCTGGGGATGGTCCTAATCTCTGGGGGAAGTTGGTTCCACAATTACAGGTATATATATATATATATATATACAGTATATATACAGGAAGTCCATATATACAGGTAGTCCTCTACTTACAACCACAATTTGGACCACAATGGCCCAACGTTTCCATTGCTAAGCAAGACATTGCTAAGCAAGACATTGCTAAGTTGTGTTAAATGAGTTTTGGCCCATTGTACGACCTTCCTTGCCACAGTTGTTAAGTGAATCACTGCAGTTGTTAAGTTACTAACACAGTTGTTAAGTGAATCTGGACTCCCCATTGACTTTGCTTTTCAGAAGGTTGCAAAAGGTCATCACATGACCCCTGCAACCGTCATAGATGCATGCCAGTTGCCAAGCCTCCTAATTTTGATCATGTGACCAGGGAGTTGCTGCAATGGTCGTAAGTATGAAAAATTGTCAAAAAATCACTTTTTTCAGTGTCACTGAAACTTCGAATGGTCACTAAACCAACTGTTGTAAGTCAAGGACTACCTGTAATAGGTGGAATTTGAATCACAACACGTGTTGTAACTTGCCATCTCTTGTAACCCCTCTGCAGATACCTACAATTTGATTCTCAAATACTATCCATTCAGCCATCAAGAGATCTGAAAGACAGTTGTGTGTATGTGTTTCTCTCTGTCTCTGTCTCTGTGTATGATTTGAGCCAATTGATGGGTCCACTGTTGTTATTTGGACCTGTTCAAAATGAAACTCTTGTTAAAATGGGTTGTTGGCAGGGCAAAAAGCATAGAAGTGAGCTTCAAATTACATTAAATTTTGATTGATTGCCCTTTAATTTTGAGTCTTGAGAGTAATTAAAAGGAAGAAATTAATATTTTTGAATAGTCGTAATTTCAATTACAAATAGAAATATATTCCCAGCACAGTATAATTTGGGTTTAGAACCCTTTTACTTCACTCAGCTTTATTTTTGGCACAATAAATTTGGAATAGAGAAGCACTCTTGGAAAACAGTGTTTAAAAAACTAAATAATTTACACAGTGCTTAAATCCTAAAAAAAATGCTGATAGGTGATAATCTGCTTTGAAATGACTCATTGATAGCAAAATACTTTTCCTGCAGAAACAAATGTCACTTGGCATTGAAAGAAAAGATAGGTATACCTTTCAGGATAGATATTTTTTCTATTTTGTCCATTATTTCTTTTGCAAACGTGGTATTTGGAGTATAAGCAATTTTAAGTCCAGTAAGATTCAAGGGAAGTTTCCCAAGGATGGCTAAAGGTACTTCTTGAGGAGGCACATTGTATATTAGCATTGTCATTAGTATTATTGCAAGGAGAAGAGCCAAGGATGAGAACCATTCCTAGGGACCACAAATCAAAAATAGATCTTAGTAAGGTAATAATATAATATTATTAATGGGCTTGGAAGCATAATGTTGGGGAATGCTGATTAATATATAGCATTAACAACTCAGAATGAAAACTTTAGGAGATGACCAGGCTGAGTCCAAGGGAGGGGTCAAATCTCAAATGTGACCGGACTTGATTTTATGACCATGTTTATGATGGTTGTGAAGCAAGTCACCACAGTCATTAAGCAAATCATGCGGTTGCTAAGCAAATTTAGCATAACCAATGATCACTTTCTGCCAGCAAGAAACATTGCAAGTTGTGGTCATATGACTGCAGGGCACGGCAAATGTTCATAAAAAAGGGTCGTTGCCAAGCACCCTAATGCAATCACTTGACAGTAGGATGCGAGCAGTAGTTTTAAGGATGCACAATAAGTATCTTTTTTGAAGCCCATCGCAGCTTTGAATGATCATTTAGTGACTAGTTGCAAATTCAGGACTATCTGTACTCTTTTTTTTTGCCCTGAAATTTTTGCAGCCTTTCGGCCTACCCACATGTTAAGGCCTGCATAAACAGAAAAAGGCAGGAAGAAAATAGGATGCTTTTCCATAAATTGTTGACACTTTGCGCTTCTGTGTAGCTGTTTTGAACTAGATTCTCTCTTGTTTGGAATAAGAGAAGGCACCAAAGGATAAACAGATGTACAACTTTAAAGAATCCCCAAACAATACCTTTCAATAACCATGTAGACTGTAGAGCAATGAACACAAACACAAACACATTGTAGCCCTTTTCTTGACTGTCTCTTGAAAGGGGAAGAAAGAAAACCAGAAGAAAACAAACAGAACTGGAGCTCCTTTTAAAGCCTCATTTAATGGTGTATACTTGCCTGAAAACTCTGCATTCTCATTCTCCACTTCAACATTACATTTTTCCACAAGAGCGCAGCAATCTGTTGACACACACTTCTTTGTCTTATATGCGGTTTCTGCATTTTAAAGTCCAATTGAAATCAGAAAAGGGCCTACAGAGAGACCTTGACACTGAGCACACAGCAGTGGGACACACAAGTTAAACACAGCAATTCCCCTCCCCTTCCTGCTTTATTACGCAATGCTCTGTGTTTCATGAACAGATTAATAGAGCTATGCAGAGATTTGAGCTAGCATTGTTGGAGAAGATTTCATTTTTTTTAAACTAGCTATAACAGCAAGGAAAGAAAACAGGAATCATCAGATATTTGCTTAATACTCCTCTCTATTGATGAGCCCCAAGGTATTTCCAAATCTCTAGGACATCGTTATTTAGGACTGTTCCATGAATAAACAACCCATTCATCCATTTTTGAATGTTGCAATTAAATAAAATCCCTATATTCCAGAAATATCTTCTAAACCATTTCATTTGAACAGAATGAAGCAATAATCTATGCGTGTATACAGTATATTTCTCTAAGCAGATGAAATTATACTGCTAGAGTATAGCAGTCATGCAGGCTTTTATTATCTTGTTTCTTAGCTAGATAGCAGTGAGAAGAAACAGTCAAAATGTGAGAAAAAGGTTAGTCTGTTAAAATCTAAACTGTTCCTCTGAAATCAATGGTTATCTGGTAGTATTTCCAGGTGTCTAAGTGTAAATTTTTGTTCAAAACAATTGCTCCAGTTGTGCAAAAAAAAATAAAAAATACTTGGCTTGTCTTATTAAATAAAACCGCTCCCATAAGCAACATCAAAAGCTTACCCCGTTTAATGATATGCAGATGTACTCTGAATTAAATGAAATTTACTGTGGGTGTTGGATTGAGATGAGTCAAGCACAATCATATTTAATAAGTTAAATCACAGTTACCTTGATATCCAAATATTATTCTGAGTAAGTGTGATTTTTTTAATGAATTCAAACAATAACTAGGGTATTTGTTTTAGTTAACAAAACAAATTAAAGAACATCAAGGCAGATGCAATTTCAAGTTATAGTTGTAAAAAATCGTGAAAAGATAACATGAATATGCTTACCTTAAGTAATTGGCTTAAGCCAAAAGCTCACCAAAGAATTCACAAAATGCTAAGTAACAATGGAGATGTCCTTTATCTAGAATATAATTGGCTTTCTGTCTATAACAGCTCTTTCTGTTGCTTTGAGCCTTCATTCCTTCAGCCCTTTCTCACAGTCAAAAGACCCAAGGACTTTCCAAACAAATGCGATATTCCGATTTTCTCAATATTACCCCTCTTCCAAGTTTTTCTCTCAGAAAAACTCAAAGGATTTACTTGGTGCAAATGTTTCATCGGTATTCCAGAAGATGAAATTACACTGCTTGAGCATGAGAGAGCAAAAACAACTTTTAAAAATTTACATTCTTTTCCGTGTCAGACTGAAAAAAGAAACTAAATTAAAAGGGCTCAAAACAATTAAGAAAGTTACAAGACTTAATTACTGTCCACTCTACAAAAGCAGTGCAAAAATATCAATGGGGAAAAAAATAAAGGCCTAAAATAGGTCAAGTTCTATTTGTCACTTATTCAATTCAAATGGAATGTTCTGTTTATTATATTTGTTTGGCAGAAATAGGGATTCAGGAATTCGAAATATAATTATGCAAGCCAAGAATACTATCTGAACCAACTGAAAAATAAAATACAGCTCCTAACACAATGAGCAGCAAAAACCCATAGTTTGATAATAATTTTGGTCTCAAAATTAATATAAGGATAATAATAATAATAATAATAATAATAATAATAATAATAATAATAATAATAGCATTAGATTTATATACTACTTATCAGTGCTTTTTTCAGCTCTCACTAAGCGGTTTACAGAATCAGCATATTGCCCCCAACGATCTGGGTTCTCATTTTACTGACCTCAGAAGGATGGAAGGCTGAGTCAACCTTGGAGCTGGTGGGATTCGATCAGCGAAACTGCTGAACTGCAGTACTGCAGTACTGTGTTCTTACCCCTTGAGCCACTGCAGCTCCCTAAATTGATCCTTTAACTGAAATAGAAGGAAAAGTGGAGCTAAATTCATACTTTAATGTTAAAAGCAGAGAGGGAAAGGAGGGAAAGTTGGAAAGCTTCTCTCCTTCCCCAGACTACTTATGAGCAAGGGGAGGCATGCAGCTTTGTGTCTGGAACATTAATGTCATGATTGGAAACAAGTCAATGTGTGTGGAGAGCTGGACATTTTATTGTATGGAACTGAGAATCCATTTGGAGATCTGACCCAAGAGGAGAAAGATACTAGGATAGAGGGAGAAGAGCAAATGAGATTGAGGACCTGATCTGTGAAGAGAACAGCTACGGTTGAGAGGATATCAAACCATTGGACCCACTAACTACGGTATACACTGTATTTTTGCAAACTAGTGGGATCCAGATGTTGGTCAGTAATGCCTGAGGCAGGCAAACAAATTAAACCTTCCCTGAGGGTCCAGTAAGGGTCCAGCTGTCCTTATCTAGCTATATTTCTGTCCTCCTGCTACTTTAGGTAGGACAGTGGAAGAACGGAAATTTAGAAGACGAGCAAACTAGTTGACTAGGGAAGAGGCAAGAATGAGAGGCCAAAAAGCTTTGTGGGTCTCCTCTATCAATGCATTACCATACCAAATCAACTGCATCTTTGTGAATTGATTTACAACAAGGGTGTCAAACTCAAGGCCCAGGGGCCAGACCTGGCCTACAGGGTGCTTAGATCTGGCCCATGGAAACAGCAAAGGATCAGCCATGGGCCGCCATGGAAACAGCAAAGGATCAGCCTGCAGTGCCTCTGCCAGCAAAAATGGAGCTCGGGAGGGCCATGGGCAATGAATAATTGCAGGGTCACTCAACTTAATTACATTAATATCAATAGTTTCTCTCCTCCCACCCATCTTTTTTGTGGCTGTTGTTGATAATTGTTGAAAGGATCAATTAATAAGCATATATTCACTGGCAGAGGGTTGCAGGATGCTGTTGCAGCTGAAAACAGAGCCTTTGAGGGCCACGGGTGGCCCTCCTGAGCTCCGTTTTTGCTGGCAGAGGGATGCAGGAAACAGTTGCAGCCGAAAATGGAGCTTGGGAGCCCATTTTTGCTGGCAGAGTGCTCGGGCCACCACAGGTGCCCCCGGCACGAGTGACATTGAGCTGGCCATGCCCACCAAGGCTACGTCCACCCTGGCCCCTCGAAGTCAAACACAACCCTGATGTGGCCCTCAATGAAATCGAGTTTGACATTCCTTATTTACAATGACTTACCATGCCAAATACAACTGCTTCTTTGTGAATTGCCACTTGCTCTTGTTTCTCAAAATGTGAATGTGGAACCAACTGCAGTATATACTGTATTTCTGCAAACTAGTGGGCTCCAGATGTTGGTCTGGTGATCTCCAGATAGACCTGACTCCCTGGGGACTGAATCCTTTATGGTGTTATTTTATTTAAGCACTGTGGAAGTGACAGGGCACATTTCTCTTTCGGTAGTAAGTCCCATTTCTCTGCGGGAGTCTGAAGGCAATGGAATATCAGCTAAAAGGTCACTAATTGGTACACTTCCATCTGTACAACCCCACTGAGTGCGTAGGAGTAGAGTAACAGCAAAGATATTCTCATCCTTTCTTCAAAGGTATGTGCAGTCTGGCTAACATGGACCTCCCCTCTATGCAAAATTCATGCTTTGGATTCTTCTTCTTCACTGTTTTCCATCGCACAATCTTTGCTTGCTGTCCTTACCACAAATATTAATAACCTGGAAAAAACACCAGAAGGAATTTGTTTTGTCTCCTTGTTTAATGTAAGATAATTTACGTTGTAGAAGTGAAATATTTGCTTTATGTAATCATTTTTGCCTTAGGGAAGAATAAATAAATTGCAGACATAAATCCATGAAATACAATCCAAACCTTCAGAAGAGGATATGAATTTCAGGCACACTGTACAGCTGTATAATGCATGCTCATTAATTCAAGACACAAAATGTCAGCCCCATGTAGCCTTTGCCTGTATTAACATCTAACATCTTCTGTTGGAGAAGCATTCATTTCACTATTAACAATAATTTTAATTTAATTTGATTTAATTTGATTAAATTTGATTCAATTTGATTTAATTTGATTTAATTTAATTTAATTTAATTTAGGCACTGTCCAACTCCAAACAAATCAGGGTGGCTCACAATATAATACAGATATACAACACAATCCAGAACCATAATCGGCAAAAAACAAATAAATACAGATGTATAAAAAAAATAACAAAGTGAATCTGGCCAGCCACAGAACTTACAATGGCTCCAGCCATTACAGAAATGAAAAGCCAGATCTTTAAGATCCTCCAGAGGTGGGAACCACCCAGCTTGAGGGAAGAATTGAAAGGGTCATGAACTTGTGAACCGAGAATCGCATGAGGAGTGAAGATGCACACCATATCCAGTTAGGGGCATGACCAGGTGTCTGTTAACACCTGTGGTGTGTTTCCTTTGATGGCATTAATGGATTAACAGATTAACAGAGTTGGAAGGGACCTTGTACGTCATTGAGTCCAACCCCCCGCCGAAGCAAATATCTGCCGCCCAAGCAAATATCTGCCTCTACCTAGGATCGAACTCACAGCCTCCTGATTGTGAGGCGAGAGCTCTACCTCTAGGACATTCTTAACCACTAATGGCTTTCCATTAGCAATCATGTCTAATACTTGAACCTGTTCGGTTCCTTGGGTTTAATTTCTAATCCTAGATCAGAGGTGTCAAATTTGATTTCATTGAGGGCCGCATCAGGGTTGTGTTTGACCTTGGGGAGCCAGGTGGCGTAGCCAGTGTGGGCATGGCCAGCTCGACATCACTCAAGGGTCCATTTTCAGCTGTGACAGCCTCCTGCAACCCTCTGCCAGTGAAAATAGAGCCCAGGAAGGCCCTCACAAGCTCTGTTTTCACTGGCAGAGGGTTGCAAGAGGCCGTCACAGCTGAAAGCAGAGCCTGGGAGGCCTGCACATGGCTCTCCCAACTCCATTTTCGCTGGCAGAGGCACCATGGGCCGGTCCTTTGCTGTTTCCAGGATGGGCCCGCGGGCCAGATCTAAGCACCCTGTGGGCTGGATGCAGTCTTGAGTTTGACACCCCTGTCTTAGATAGTCCGCAAGTTACGACCATGATTCAGCAACTGTTCAAAATTACCACAGTGCTGAACGAGAGTACTTATACCACTGGTCTTAAAGTTATGGCAGTTACAGGATCTCCATGATCACGATTCAGGCACTCAAAGGCCCGGTTCACAACTACATCACAACAAACCACAATCACACAATCGTCATTTGCCACCTTCCCTCCTGCTTCCCACAAGCAAAGACAACAGGGAAGATGGCAAGGACGGTTGCAAATTTTCTTTCAAGAAGCCCCACTAAGGAGTACCAGTTCCCAGGAAGATGTTTTTTGGAAGACTATTTGCTTTACTGAAAGGCCGATGATTTGCTTATTATTTACTGAAAGGAAGAAGGCGGGAAATTATTTAAATAAACAAACAAGCAAATAATCTGCCTTTTGGTAAAGCCAAGGCTGATTCTGTACCAGAGGGGTCAATTTATCAGGCCAGCAGCACCTGAAGTACTTAATAGTGACCCAGCTTGATAAGTGCGACAATTCTCCTCCATACCCCCAGTTAAGTACAGGTAGTCCTCAACTTAGCACCACAATGGAGCCCAACATTTCTGTTGGTAAGCGAGACATTTGTTAAGTACGTTTTGCTCCATTTTACGACTTTTCTTGCCACAGTTGTTAAGTGAATCCCTGCAGGTGTTAGTAACACGGTTGTTAAGTGAATCTAGCTTCCCCATTGCCTTTGCTCGTCAGAAGATCGCAAAAGAGAATTACATGACACCAGGACACTGTAACAGTCATAAATATGAGTCAATTGCCAAGCGTCTGAATTTGGATCACAGGACCATGGGGATGCCGAAATAGTCCTAAGTGTGAAAAATGATCATAAGTTATTTTTTTTCCAATGCCATTATAAGTTCAAAAAACAGTCACTAAATGAACTATTGTAAGCTGAGGACTATCTGTACAGAGCTAGCTAAATAAAAAAATAAGCTTGGAGAAGCTGAAACTAATGCAGCAAATGAGTCACCGCTAAAATAAATCTCGCTCCTCATGGCCTGAGATACAGCCTTTTGCTTCTTTCCTCAGAAGGAGTACCTGTCCAGGATCGTTGTACCACAGCTCCTCGTGCAGGCGATCAGGGTGAGCCTTCTTCCTCTTAATTTCAGCAATGACATCAAAAACCTCCGAGTCGGAACTGCTGGAACAGCTGTCATCTTCCGAGTCACACTCAGAGTCACTGGAGCTCCCTGAAGCCATCAAGAGACAACAAAACGGGAGATGAAGAAAATGGCCACCTCATTTGTGTCCTTACATGACTCAAGAGGTCGACCAAGGGCCTTTCATTCCAGAAATGGAGAGACATTGAAGAGGCAGTCATCAAGTGCTTTCTTCAAATCAACATAACTTACCCACTCACTGTTTATTTATTAAATTTGACTGTCTCTGACTGAGATGGCACTGGGAAATTCACAATCTATATATATATAAAATCGGATGTGTGTGCGTGTGTATGTGTGTGTGTATGTTCCACCATAACTCTGGAATGGCTCGAGCAATTTCAACCAAACTTGGTACACAGATGACTTACCCTCTAAGAACAAATACTGTGGGGAACACCCCTTGGGGAGTCTGTATGCCTTAAAAATAGTGGACATGATGAAGCCATCACCATGGACATGCCATGGTGACGGCTTCACAGTACTCCACAAGGGGACTCCCTCTGACTTGCGACGCTGCATGAGAGCAGCGTGAGGCCCGACTAAAGTATAAGAGACATAGAGCTACTAACAGCGTGAGACATAGAGCTACTAACAGCGTGAGGCCCGACTAAAGAATAACAGACATAGAGCTAATACATTAGAGCTTCACAGACAGTACAATACCGTATAATCCCAACTACAGGATTTTCCTGTCTAATACATCATTGGGATAAATAAATACCAGGCGACACCGGGTTATCGGCTAGTATTAAAAAAAAAAACCCGAATCTGATCACTTAATGAAGAACTCATACAAAAGTTCATCCAATAAGGGAGTCCCATCCTCCCAAGCCCAAGGCTTGGGACAACAGCCATAAGGATTGTTGGGACAACAGCCATAAGGATTGTTGGGACAACAACCACATATCTCAGGAAGGATTTCATGATTGGGGTGCCGTGACAGAGAAAGCACACAATGACATTGTTAAGTGCGCCAACTGTATCATCTTCTACCAATTGGGTGGAAACCATGGGAGATAAATGGACTCTAAGGATAATGCCATGTAGGGCCATGCAGAGTCTCTCTTGCAGCTTGAATTGAGCTCAGAAGCATACCAGCAACCAGTGCGTCTCATAAGGCAGAGGTGTTACATGTCCACACCATTACGTTCTGAAACAGTTGAAACTTCCATGGCCTTCAAGGAAGTGCCATGTAGAACATGCTGCAGTAGTTGAGCCATGTTGTGGGCATGAGTGACTGCCTTACAGCCTCTTGATCCAACTCAACCAACATAGAAGACAGAATTCTGCAAAGGCTATCCTAGCCATAGCTATCACCTGTTCTTCCAATAGGAGCTATGAATCAAAGAAGACCCGCAGATTACACACCGGTCTTGAATAGGGAAGGGCAAATAAGATTCCAAAAAATTCTGGTTATGGGGGATCAAATAACCACAGCCACTCAATTTTGATCGGATTAAGTTGAAGATGATTTTCCCCCAGCCTCCAGGCACTGAGATAGGACCTTGACTGCACATCTTGGCCAGATCAGGGTAAAAAGATAAAATTGAGTGTCATCAGCACATTGATGATACCAAACCCCAAACTGGCAGATGATTTCACCCAACAGTTTCATGCAGATGTTAAAACAGGCTTCCATTAAATGAAGCAGACACTGCTCCAAAGGCCCAGCTGCAGCATATCAAAATTAAAGCAAAATTAAACTATACTTTCTTCATTTTGGGTAGCCTCTCTTAAAATAGACAAATCATCCTAAGATTCATTCACTTTTGCTCTTAGTTCAGTATCAGTTATTTCTTGCATCCAGCCTTTCGTAAAACTGCCCTGACATGTAGAGAATGGGATAAATGGAATGGATGAAAGAAAATAAAGAAGTTATAGTTGGAATGATAAACCAGAAAGTTAGTGTGGGATTAAAATTGGTTTTAATGACTCTGTTAAAAATAGTATGAATCATACAGTGATTTTTTAATCAATTTAACTAAGGAAAAAAATTCAGAAAGAACTGCTGCAATAACAAAAGATAATTATCTATCTACAAGACTATTTTATAAATTCTATTAACTGGATTAGTAAGTGAGAAGTTGAATTTAATTGTTGTAGTTCTTATATTGAATTTTTTTGAAAAGCTAAAAGATTCAGTATAAAAAATGTTATTAAAATGTAAATGAAAACTATTATTCTTTAGTATAATAATCTGTAGTAAAGAATATTTTTACTACTGTAACTAATAAGACTTTGGAGTAGGTTTCTCATATCTGTAACTCCCAATGTTAAAAATGGGAACAGAAAACCTGTGGGCTCACACTTAAAAGAGACATGAAAAGAAAGAAAAAAAAAACATAATCCTGCCAAGTTGCAAAGTCTGTTCATTATTGGCTCTGATTCTGCTCATCATTGGCACTTGGGCCTCCAAAAATTACTTCCAAAATGAAGGCAAATCTTAGATTAAAAAAGTCAAAGATCCATGACTTTATCTTCAAAATATGACATCTCCTTGCATATTCCAAAAATCTGCCACAGCCTCCTGAATACAATGGCATAGGCTCTCTCATGGGAAAAATAATGCAAATATCATTCTAGTCTTCTCAGGCGTCATAGACAATATAGAGAATTATGTCTCACGTAATGCAATGAAATGCAATACAGGTAGTCCTTGACTTACGACCACAATGGAGCTCCAATTTTCTGTTGCTAAGCGAGACATTTGTTAAGTGAATTTTGCCTTACTTCATGGCTTTTCTTGCCATAGCTGTTAAGAAGATCCCATGACCCTGGGACATTGTGACCGTCATAAATATGAGTCAGTTGCCAAGCATCTGAATTTTGATCACGTGACCATGGGGAGGCTGCAATGGTAGTGTGAAAAACGGTCTTGTCACTTTTTTCAATACTGTTATAACTTTGGTCACTAAACGAACTGTTCTGGTCTAGGACTGTACAATATAGACTCAGTTTGGTTTAGTGGTTAAGACACCAGAAGGCCAGAATTCTACTCCCACCTTAATTATGAAAGCCGCCTGAGTGATATTGGGCCAGTTGCTCTCTCTCTAGCTCACCTCATAGTGTTATTTTTTGTGGGAAAAATAGGAGGAGGAAAGAGAATCAGGTATATTCACCCC